>JABCKS010025246.1:0-19181 GCA_018851325.1 Termitomyces sp. DKA19 | reverse complement strand
AGGTTTATTTTATGTTAGGAGACATTCCACTAAGCTTGAGAGACATTCTGCTAAGCTTGGGGAGACATTCCACTAAGCTTGGGAGATATTCCACTAAGCTTGGGAGACATTCTGCATGGCTTAGTGGAATGTCTCCCAACACACAGTTTACAATGGGCTTATACATGATAAGAAGCTGAACTCTAAATAGCACTGGAATGATGAGTCTGGTGGTATGTGTTTGGCTGATGGCAAGCTGTAAGTACTTTTTACCACGACACAACCTTGACACAACCTGCGAAAAAAAACTGTCCGACTCTGAAATATGCTTGAAATATTTATACACACATATATTTACTCAGTGATATATTGAGTCAGTCTAAGGCGGCAACTAATAGTCTACACACCTGACAGCGTTGTTGAAAATCCCACCAAGTCCAGCGTCGGCATCCTCCGAAGGTCACATGTTTGCGAAGAAGTTGCTGGGTCAATAGCGTTCACTCTTAGTCTTGGTCTGATTTCTAACAGCAGATACACAACTGGAGCTAGGAATACTCCTGGGAATGAGGAAAAAATTCTTTGAAAAGACTGGAGCTCTTACAAAAACTGGCACTAAATGGAGATGAGAAACAAAGCCAACAGAAGATGATGAAGAGAATAATAAGGAAGAGAGACAGTGGAGGAGGATGGAAGAAGGCGGAGGGTATGGCATGGCGAGAGGAGGGAACGGAGAGGAGAGGTGGACAGAGGTGAGTGAGGCGATAGAGATGATGATGAAGACAAGACTCATGCAATCGACAGACCAACAGGCGAGTTAAGGCAAGGCAACACACACCACGGGAGGTCATGACAACCCGCATCCGTGAACACAAGGGCAGAGCATAGGATGTGAATACGAAATGGCTGAACCTGCCACCACAACACACAAAACCCAAAAAAAACCTCTCCACGCCACCTGGATTAGTCCGCGATGTGGACCCGCTTACAACTCTATGCCAAACAAATTATGCGAGGAGAGTGCTAATCCACAACAATCAATTACTCGCACAACACTATCACGATTGTCACTACACAGACCAGGCGTCCGGGTCCTATCATTCACTGTATTTTTGGCGCCTTGGAGCACAATAAGAACTCCAAAACCATTGATGCGACGCGGTCGGGCGGGACTAAAGTAATAATCAAAGTCGTCGACTCGTCGGCCAACGAATATTGCATGTAGGAGATAGGACGAAGCAAATAACCAATATGTACATGTTCGTGCACCTCTATTAATTGTGTAGCTCGCTGAAACTTCATTAGGGCTTAGAGTTCATGCATAGGTACTCAACTCGATGAATGAGATGCTACTCTATCTAATTGGAGCTGTTCCGGAGATCTTGTTGTTTTAATCTTATGATGGATGTCCCAGAACCATTCCGCGTGGAACTCATTTCGCTGCACCCGAACCCATGATGGGGTTTCCTGCACCTTCAGGTGGCGCCAACGGTGGTCCGCAAGTCCTGATCGATATTAATACATTGATCTTGACCTATCACGTCAATATCCACCAGAATTGAAGAATGTTGATCTGAAAGAGAAGATAAGAGCTGGCCAGTATAAGTCCGTGCCAGAATTCACAAGGCACGGCCCCTACCATCCATTCAAAGCTGATCTTTAGCAACTTGGAAATACTATCCTGGAACTCCTTGACGTAGGTCTCTTCCGACTAGCAATCGCAAACGTTTTAACGTTTGCGTTGCTCAGGGAAACAATCCAGAAGGATTAGAACCATTTATCACTCTCGGAAAGGCTATGACCCACACTGTCCCCAAGAGTCGGCCGTCTCTGTCTGAGATCCTCACCTACTTGGATCAAGTGGATGAGAGGACGTTCAAACGTTGCATCTGGAGGCCTAAGGACTCATACACGGACGAGTTCACGATAGAATGCTGCTGGTATAATCCCCTTTTCGAATCAGAAAGAATTCCAAAGGTTTTCTGGTGATCCCTTGTGAAAGTTCAAATGCCGCAATTCTTTGTTCATTCTCATCCTTGCAACTCCTGGTTTTCTGACATTATTCTTTTATATACTTTTCTTGCCGTCAGGAACGGCTTGGAGTCATCCACAAACTTCTTAGAAGTGAAAAAAGTAAGGGCTTTGAGATTCTTCCAGCCTTCCATGGAAAGAAGTCATCCGCATCGGATCTCTTCTCCGGAAATATACATTGGATTAGAGGATTACTCCGGTATTAGGCCTTATGAGTTATAGGTGTAAAGACCTTCTACATCCAGAATGTTCGATGTTTGACTCCAGACTAGTTGAATGATTGACGTCGGTTGTAAGGTGCATTTCGTGTGACAAATGGAGGTGACTCCTGCCTAATTCATCTTCATAGCCCTGGTTCGCAGCCATCTTTTTGTTTTCGAACCTTTTCATCCTTTTTACACCTTCTATACTCCCTTATCCACTTTTTAGTATCCTAATACACGTCCAGAATATCTCAATCACGTTGTATTTTGTGCAGAATGCGTTTCCGAACACTCGAGATTCGATGGCACGACAGCAAGCCCATATCTACTTGCGACTTCCAACCTGTTTCTTTCAAAAGAGCGCGTCCGAGCGCAGGTCAAGAAAAAGCATTCGCTAGTCACTCCTATAGGCTGGCAACGGGCGGGGAGGATAATCATGTTAGAGTGAGTACGGAGATCACACGTCTCAGCCCTCCGGCGCTAATATCTCCCTAGATATGGATGGTGCACCCTAACATAAGGCCTTCAACATTTGTAGAGGACGAAGATACGGCGAATGGACCCCGGCCACCTCGCGTTGAGTATCTTGCAACACTCAGTCGTCATTCTGCTGCTGTGAATGTCGTCCGGTTCTCTCCCACAGGTAGGTAGCGCTCGGCGACTTGGAATCCTGGTTTTAACGATAATACACAGGGGAATTAATAGCCTCTGCCGGTGATGGTATGTCCAATGAATCCTCTAAGTGCAGTGTATAACTAACCCCTTTTCCTTAGATGGAATGATAATTATATGGTCGCCGTCGGCAACGGCTCAAACAAGTACATATGGCAGCGATCTTACTCCAGAGGAGTTGCAGCATGAGAAAGAGTATTGGAAACCGAGGACTAGCTTCCGGTGTGTTGTCCATTGCCTTGTCTTGTTTCAGGATTTGATATGTACACAGATGCACTACCATGCAAGTGTACGATCTGGCCTGGAGTCCAAACGGCGAATATATCATTGCTGGAAGCACCGATAACACCGCACGCGTGTTTTCAGTTGCTGATGGTGAGCCTCGGCCGACATCTAATGCCTAGATATGCTAATGTCATATACCACTCCAGGAAAACCTGTTCAAGAGATTGCTGAGCATTCACATTATGTCCAAGGTGTTGCATGGGACCCTCTGAATGAGTATATAGCTACACAGAGCAGCGACCGTTCTATGCACATCTACCGCATCTCCACCACAAAAGGCGTCTTTGAAGCGCATGCGGTGGGCAGAAATACACGGATGTCCCACCGGCACAGCCGCACTCCAAGCGTTCATCGCAGTAGCCGCCCTCCAGTGTTCCGTAGCCAGTCCATTGTCAGCGATACCGAATCAGTGACCAGCGACCATCCCGAGACCCCCTCTCATGGAAGAGAAGGTGCTCCTCTAACACCCGTTACTTCCGTTGCATCTACATCCTCCATGTTCCCCCCGCCTACTGTTGATAAACCCTCCTCGCGGCGTTCCTCCTTTAGTTCGAATGCCCCTGGTTCTCCGGCAACGTACAATCGTTATGGACGTTCACCCTCCCCGATGCCGCCCCTTCCTGCTATCCGCACACAGCCTTCAACCAATATTGCCGCCTGGTCTTCTGTAAAACTGTACGGCGACGAGAGCTTCACTAATTTCTTCCGCCGCCTTACGTTCAGTCCCGATGGTGCCCTACTCATGACCCCAGCAGGCCAGTTCGAGGACCCTTCTGTTACACCTGCCAAAAGTAGCAACAATGGTAAAGAAGATAACGGCACGCCTGCTCGAGGACGTAAAGGTCGCCCAACGATCAATACGACGGACCTTCCTGGCCCTACAACGACGACTTCTACACCGTCATCGACGTCGTCTGTTTATATATACTCCCGAGCGAACTTTGCCCGTCCACCTGTCGCTCAGTTACCCGGACACAAGAAGGCCAGTGTTGCTGTGCGCTTCTCGCCAGTACTCTATGAACTCAGGCCAGGTGTCGAAGGACCAGATGGACCCCCACCACACGAAGCCAAATTTGCGGCGATGGAGAAGGGTATAGAAGGGGCTGTAGACGTAGATATCGCTGGACCTGTTGCAGGTGCGGAGGGCGTTGGCTCATTTGTCACCCCCCAGCGAGCATCACAATCCCAGACGTCAATTGTCGCGCCTTCACCAAGGCACGGGAGTGTCATGGCGTCCCCTGCGATGTCGCCTTTGGACCTGCGGCCGCCAACGCCGGCCGCGTCAAAGCCGCCTACACCGAACGCTGGGCAGACATCGACCAGGACAGCTGCTAACCCAGCATCAGCATCGACTGCTTCGGTTTTTACGCTGCCATACCGAATGCTATTTGCCGTAGTAACAATGGACACTGTTGCCATCTACGATACGCAACAGGCAGGACCCGTGTGTCTCCTCACCAAGCTCCATTACGACGAATTCACAGATGTGACATGGTACGTAACAAGCTCATTTAGCCAAGCTGGTCTTGACTCAATCATCGAATCTTAGGTCCCCAGATGGGCAGTGCCTGATTGTATCCTCGCGTGATGGCTACTGTACCCTCATTACATTCGATGAGATCCTTCCCGCGCATCACATCCAACAGCACACCCTCCAACTCCAGTCTATCGCACACCACCACTCCGTCCCCATCTCCGCTCCAAGCTCTGCCCACCTTCCACATGCGAGTCCAAGTCTCACGCCCTCAAACCCTAGGAAGAGGGCTGAACCGCCATTGACGCCAGCGACTAGTGTCGAAGGTGGAGAGCGAGAATCAGGCTCGGCCCTGACGCCGGCGTTGGCGTCGGATTCTGGAGAGGGTGAGGAGAAGGACAAGGTCAAGGGACCGCCGAAGAAGAAGAGGCGGGTAGCTTTGACGCGAGTGGGTGATTTGGAATCATAGGTGGAAGCCGTTATCTGTGTTCTGTTAATTCTTTCTTTGCATCGTCAATGTTTCGTCGACATTTTTTTATCCATTCTATATGTCATCTTGTCAAACTCTAGTCTTGTAATCGTTTTTTTCTAAATGTTTTATATGTTCAACTTCGCCGGTACATTATGAATATTCGCTGGCTAATACTCTTGTACCTCGAAGTTGTATGACGTACAATTTGCGTACAACGAAAACACTATTTTCCGAAAACTCTAAGCAGTCTAATTTACAACAGTGCTCGGTGGAGCTGACAGTGAAATATTCATGAAGAATGACGACGCACCAAGTAGGAATGTTGATGCGATGCATGTGAGTCGGACTGATTGTCCGATGGTCCGTGCACATATTGTTGCAGTATATAAACTACGCCCCAATACCCTCTCACCTCATACTTACCTTGATGGCACAAACCCCTTCATGTATCCGGGTTTGTGGGCCGTGGAAACTCTCCATAGCACGGCGACCCTGTCCATACAGGGAGTGGCTGCGGCTTGTATGGGCTTCGGCTCATGCACCGTCTCAATATTTTCCTGTCCTGCTCCGGCCACTCTGGCTGGGCAGGCGCTTTTTTTTCGCTTTTTCATAGTTCTAACCCTAACCTTATCTCTTCCTGTATATGTACGATTTGACATCATTGGTAATATAAACCGAAAGTTTACGCAAGAAAAAATTTGACTTCATTTACCATTATCTATCGTGAAGTTGTTCGATTTAAGCAATCTTTCGCTGATCTTCAAAGATTCAATGGTACTTGGTGCTTTGGCGCCAATTTCATCGACTGATGGCTGTTCCTCATAACTTCTCAGCAGTTTGAAATCCTGTCAGCCATATCCACGCGTCCAATTCTATGCACTCCTTTCCAAACCGTTGAGGCTGTCAGTTATGTGAGACTTTCCTTGATCTTAAAGTGCTGATCAATCCTAGAAAAGCCTTCTCTTTACCCTTGGTTTTCTCTTTACCCTTGCCGATTATTTGCAACCGTCTTCCCAAAATAATGAGCAATACGGTGACCTCACAAGTCTACTTCGACGATATCAGATCCGTCCCTGCTGCTGCTGTCTTTGCTGCGCTTTACTTCGTCTTCCTAATTGGCTTCATCGTTCAATGGCTAAGGTTCCGGAGCCGTGTTTATCGCATTTTGTCGTTTTTCTGTACCAGTACGTTGTCTTTTCATTGCGACTTCATCGTCTTGTACGATGCTCATCGAACCGTTCAGTTCGTTTGACATCTTTCATTTTGCGTAGCGTTATAGCAGGATCAACAACAGTCCACGTTGGGTTGTTGATAGGGGAGGAGATACTCGCTAGTATCGGCTTCTTCCCGTTATTGAACGCTATGAACCAGCTGTTATTTGATTTGCCAGTATTTTTCGTATTAATGATGACCTGCTGGTGGCTGACCTATGTATAGAGAAACCGTGTGCAGTCGCAATCTGCTGAACACTCCGTATACACCCTCAAACTGGCCGATGTCGAAGATACTGCGATTCCACGCGCTCTATCGTCTTGTTAACCTCAGCGCCGTTGTCATAGGAAGTGTTGGTCTGTCGCAAGTGTATACATCTGACGACTCTGACAACATCTCGGCTGGCAACTCCCTGCACATCACCAGTGCCATCCTATTCATCGTCCTCATCGTGTACCTTGCGTGTCAGACAATAATGCTTTCCAGGGCGAAGGCGCATAGTATGTCTTACCCTTCAATCTTTCCCTACGTGTAAAAACTTTTCTCAAACTGGTTTTTTAGGCATATGTTACTCATGTGCTCCGACCAACCTCGGTTGGCGATACGGGACCTACATACTAATGGGAATCTCTACGCTACTTCTCATACGCGAGGCATATGATTTGGCGACCGCGAGAGACCGTTCCAGAGCTAACAACGAGCACCTCTGGTATCCGCTCCTGGCACTTCCTGAGATCCTAGTTGTCCTGCTCTTTGCAACCCCCGGCCTCGTTCCCGCACGCGTTCACCGCTCAGAGACCGTCATGCAGGAAGAGCAAGAGAAATGCACGCCGGGGCCCGTACAGTCCGCTCCCGCTTGTGTCGAATCTCAAGTTCGTATGGAAGGCATATCTGATTTACCGCCGCAGTTGCCTTCAGACCTTGTGACCTCGAAAAGCGATCCTGGTCTGATCCATTTTTAGTCCATAATACATCCTTGGTGTGCTTATCGATACTGGGTTGTCCAGTCTTTTCATGTCTATCAGGTCTCAGATACCTCATTTGTTACAGACGATATCTAGTGTAGACAATTCCATCAGTACTGGTTTGTTTCTCTTCGAGAGATAATTTGGTTTTGCAAAATCACTAAACAATCAATAGAGAATTGTCGTAAGTACATAGATGGGATATACTTCCGATTCGCTGCAACGCGTCACCCAATAAGATGGCCTTGCTGTATCAGCATAGCTACTCAATGATTTTCACCGTTTATGATCAAGATACTGCTTCGACGGACCCAGATCGGATCCTTGTAACACCGTCACCACTTTGAATTGTCCGGACACACACCACCCTTGATCTGACGCCACAATCTTGACTAAGACTTGATTCATTTTAGAAATCATACTCTATCCGAGTATTGCCGCTTCAAATACGCTCGCCGGTTTAAATCTCTTCACTACAGGAACTAGAAGTCGTGACACAGGCCGGCCCGAACTGAGTTCGATGGGTTGCGACACAGCCACTCTTAGACTACCACTTATTGGTCCATATGCAACCATGTCGCGTGCTTGTCGTTCTTCTACAGCTAGCTCCTCTTCTTTAAGAGAATCAAGGCCTGAATATGCATTATCTGGGGTAATCACCGAAAAAGCCCAAAACGCGTCGAGCGATCTGGAGGATGGAGAGATTACAGACGATAATGTGGAGGAAAGCAAGGGCACGGGAAAGGTCGCTGTCAAACCCGAATCATCTCCAGATCATGATGGTAGACTGGATGAAAAACTATTGTCCGGGCCATTGGGGTGCGAACATAAAGACAGCAGTATCCCTGATGCAGAAAGAACCTTGAGATCTTTCAATGGTTCGGAAGAATACCCTGAAACAGACTCTTCTCCTCACCAATTATCGACCTCTTCTGTTTCAGCCTCTGATATCGATCTAAGCCAGGATGTACCAGTCACAAACTTGTCTTGTGCACGTGCGAACAATGTCTCCTCTGTGGGCTATCGATTCTCATTTGTTTTCAGTCTCCGAAGAAGAGCTTGAAATGGCGAAAGATGTCGTATTAGACTTGCTGGGGTGGGGGGTGCAGCCGGAGTACCTTATCGAATGTGGAGTCTCCTCGCATGCGATATACCGAATATTCACGGACCTTCACCTCCGCCTCCCTTCGAATCTTGCATATCTGGGACCTGGATAAACAATTATATCGCAACCAAATCGTGCTGTAGAAATTGCTGTGCTGAGTTATCGCTGTACTTCTCCTGGGCCCTCTGTATTACTAGGTTCAACTACTGGATTCTTGCTAATGATTCAAGCCTTCTACGAAGTGCAATGGTAAGGATTCTATTTCCCAGGAATCTTTCGGGAGATCTCCAAGAACACTACATCAACGATATCATGTTCAGTGATTCGTTCCTGCTCGGTCCGTAATTCCTGCTCATCGTCTGCATCCGTGGTCCCGGACCCTTTCTATAGACAATCTGAGACCCATATCAGCCTATATCTGTCGTGCTCCACCCCGGAAAATTACAGAAGGAAGTTCTTCGGAAGTTCTGTGGCCCATTTCTGAGCCTCTGATAAGAAAACAGCGCTTGTTCTGGATATTCAATCAATCAAGGGATATGGCTTTTGATTCTGCTCCTGATGTGAGTCCAAAGTGAATTTAGCATATATTGTCACTATTTCAGATGGTTCATATGCAGTAACACCCGCTAATGTTGCCTTGTCCGTCCGATCTGGGATAGTAATCCCATAATAAACCTCAACAAGTCACAGAATATGTAAAGTGTGGGTTTCGGTTCCTAGATCTGAGGTCCTGACAGGTGCTGCAAATAGGTCCAATGTGCAATTCGAATAAATCTAACATCGATCTTCAGCGGGGTATGATCGGAGGTTATTATAAGAGTTTAAGCGCTCGAATATTCTAAATAGCTTTGGTGTACCCTCAGTACAGAGTACAAGGATGAGGCCCTGAGGACTTCATCGTTCTGCCATAGACTCTATCATTATTCTGCTTTGAATGTATGTGACATGTACATTCATCTTCCGAGTTCACTTCAATTTTCGCTGAGCCCTCCGAATGCATGCTGATTTCAAATTTGAGGTTATGGGGATTAGACAGTAGCGGACAGTAGCGAGGCAGGTGACACTGAGTAGATCAACTTATAAATCAAAATCGCTTGCTAGTACATTTGCGTTGATACTTCAACGTTTCAACGGTCAAATGACGCTCAATATTATGTAAAGACCCTATACACTTGCAGCCACATAAACTGCATATATTGCATCCTCTTCTATTCGGCACGTCGCAGTATATATATTGTGTACATCACGTCCGAGTATGCGCACCAACATGTCTATTCTCGCCTAGCTAGCGCCGTTCATCAATTAACAATATGATCAGGACCATATCATGATGATCCGGACGCGAGGCGTCGTAAACAGGCCTTTTAACAACATAAACTTTAAAGCTTGTCTTGACTTCGTAGAAATACTGTTTAAGGGTACTCCATTGCCGAAGATTTTTATATTTGGACCATCAAGAGTCTCAGAAGCGAGTGGCCATACAATCTGGGAGGAGAAGTTCGTGGTCAGGAATCTCAAAAACGAGTCATGAGATAATCTGGCTACATATAATTACGCGGTTGATCGATCAAAAATTGTCGACAACTCCGAGGGCCCATGAAGGTTGACTCAAAGCGAACCTCGACCAGCACCGCTCGTGGACGAGGCACCTATGCAGCACAAGCTTGTAGCATCTGCAGAGGAAAGTAAGGAGATCATTCATTGCGCATTTCGCTTACTGATATGTCACTCCTAAGGAAGACCAAGTGTGATGGAATCAAACCAATTTGTGGACCTTGTACAGCAACCGGACGACAAGACGAGGTGACTTCGTAAATACATCTATCTATCAATCCTCAACAAACACATTTCTCAGTGCTCATGGGGCAGAGAAAGTGGACGGAAACCACGAACAGAAGCACATTTTGAGGCGATGCGGAAACGTGCTAATGCGCTCGAGGAATATGTCCATCTTCTCGAGTCAATGTTGGAGAAATGCAGACGAGAACATGGGGCTGGGGAAGATAATGGCGAGTCCTACCTACAATTTAGGCCTAGGGACACAGAAGGGGCAATTCCACTGGACGAGGTTGATGGAGAAGACAACGATGACTTAAACGATGAGGATCGCGTTTTTTCTCAGGAGTTATGCTTGCCTACGAGGAACTTGAAGGTTCGCATGCAATGTCCGATTCCACTTTGTGGCACTGATATTCTCATTTAGCTCGAAGAGGGTAATCTGCTTCTGCATGGAAATACTGCGGTATTCCGATTCGCCCCCGGACATCCTATATCTCCACTACCATCTCGTTTTCCGCAAAAGTCTGAATCGCCTCGCTATGTCCTACTTATGAATGGCCTCAAAGACAAAAATTATAATCCTGATTTTGATTGGTCACGATATCTTCCTGCATCTGTCCCTCTTGACCGCAAGGAGCACGATAGGCATGGCCTACTTTCAATCTATGTTATATATTCGAACTTACTTACTTCGTCTTTTCCTCAGGTTAATCGACCTCGTTTTCAAATTTTTCATGTCGTGGTGCCTCCGAATTGTACCAGACCTTTTTTTAAGGGACATGTACCAGACGTTAAGCACTCCCCGAACTCAGACGCCTCCCAAAACCGTACATTATTCTCCAATGCTCCATAATGCTCTCCTTGCTGTCGCTACTGCCTTCTCTGATGATCCTCGAATACGTGACCTCAAGACCCGCCAGACCTTTGCCACCCTTGCCAAAAGCTATGTTGAGGCGGAGTGTCAGCAACCCAACATCAGCGTTGTGCATGCTTTGTCATCTCTGGGAAGCTATCATTCAGGTCTTGGAGAGCAGACACTTGGGTACCTTTATTTTGGTGATTGTTCTGCGTGGGTCAAGTCGGGACTTTTGACAGAAAATGATATGTTTGACCGTAACTGGGCGTTCTGGACCATTTTTACTCAGGTAGGCAATATGTACTTCAAATATCGTTCTTCTCTGGATACCAATCTCGTAGGATGTTTGTTGGTCTCTGTATGTTGGACGTGATTTCAGTATACCCTTCTCTTCAAATTCGTTGAAACGGATACCCATACCAATTGTGGATACCGAATTCGACTTGGTACCATGGTACTATCCACCTTCAGGCATAGCTTCTCAACCCAATCACCTTTCAAAAACCTTTGCTGCTTCCTGCAAGCTATTGATGATTGCTAGGCGTATTATGGACGTCGTGTATGTGCTCGGGGGTGTCAACGCAATGATAGTTGATTCTGATTTATTGCAGAAATGGCCTTAACAACGCTAGTGTGAGGCACGAAATCAACCATGAGCTTATAAGCAATATCGAGTACGTTTTTTTTCTTTCGTCTATGTGATAATACGCGAATTGATGTGGACTCAGCTTACAATTGAACACCTGGAAGAGTAGCCTCTCTTCTGACCTCGACATTACTCTCAAATCTAGACCTACAGCCACACCCCACCGGCTAATGATGCACTGCACATATTGGTGGTTTTTTATACTCCTTCATCGCCCCTTCTATCATCGCAAGCACCGTTCAACGGACCGTGAAATTGATCATGTCAAGGTATGTTCATAGTTTTCGTAGGACTGATCTTACCAACTCGATCCTGTTTCAAAGTTATGCAAACGGGCAGCTGAGAACATCGTCGAGCTCCTCGGAACGTGGCGTTCCCTGTACACCCTCCGCTATGCACCCATCACTCTTGTTCAAACTGCCTTCTCGGCTGGTACGATCTACCTTTTGGGCGCTGTTCAGGCAATGACGGGGCTCCGCGTCGCTCAAGAGTCCCTCAAGCACGCCCTCACGCATGCTCAGTTATGCGTCGACTACCTCTTCGAAATCGGCAAATCGTGGCAATGTGCTACGAACATTGGTGAGATCCTCAGACGGTTGTTGCAGGAACAGCTTCAACCTCTTCTCGATAAACGTGCAATCTGTGCAGACACGATGTCGGGCTTTATGACACAGAATCTGAATCAAACTCAGCAGGAAGGAAATGGAGGACCCTTGGCTTCGTCTAACGCTTCCAGCGGTTCTATGTCGCACCGCCGCCGCTCGCCATTGCAGCGATGCTCAACGATAGCGAGAGATGAAGATATTCGGGGTAGTCCAACGTTTCCAACAGGAATCCCAAAGCCAGGTTCATCGAGCCACCACAGCCCTATCCCTTCCGTGGGGTCCCATTCCCAACCTCACTCCCCTTCATTTTCCTTCTCTTGCTCCAATTCCGTGTCTAATACAGCATTGAACCAATCTCCGTCAACATGGCCGATGGACTACACCCCTGCAGCTGACGTTGCATTGCCTCTGCTCCAGAATCTCGACAGAGGTCCCGGAAATAAGACTGACGTGAGCATGAACATCGACTTTGGTGCGTTAGACAATGGCGTATTTGATACAAATTTGGGCTACAGTCCAATTACAAGTATCGATCCAGGGTTTGAGAAGGGCAATAATACAGGCATGACCCAGGTCATAGACTCTTCCAGATTTCTTGCAATGCTAGGCGGGGAGCCACTTTCAGATGCACCTTTTTTACCAACCTTTGACTCGTGTTCCCCGCCTGTGGGAGGGTGCGGTTCATATTCTCCCCGGATGCACCAGCTGTCCACGTCACTGTCAGCTGGCTTTGCAGAGCCTCGGAGGGACTGGATTCCCGATTCAGATCTTGGGATCCTGACACAGTTTTGGGACAGGAACTTTGCCTAAGACGAGATCAGCCAAAGTTTTCATAGGGGTGGACGTGTGGCCGGCCCATGGTGTCTTTTCATGCTATCGATCACCAATGGGAAGCATGTTTGTCGGCCCCATTCTGTTGTAATTATACACGTGACCGTCTTGTATCTTTGAATCCATTGCTTATGGCAGTCTTATAATGGTCTGAATCGCCTAATCTTATCAGTTCAGGTTGGATCATTCATGTGCCAGATCTTGAAACTGTCCATGTGTATCTCGCTCCTCGTCATAGGCAAGAGAGCAGATTCAAGTGCTGTATATCATGGGTACAGTAAATGTTGGGATCTATGAGGAGCATCCACACGGCGGAGACCACGTGATTCACTGATTATTTTCACCTTGGATGTTCTTGCGTTCCTGACTATTGAACGTGAACATCCAGGTATGTAGTACATTGTTTCAGTACATTGTTTGCTTGTTATGTACTATTGAACGCGAACATCCAGCCAATATGTCTGAGCTGTATAAGTCTTTTCAGTGTTCTCAGTCTGTGACTTCTAGTACATTTGACTTGTAGTTATGGGCCTAGGCCCACAGAATCTGACACTGAAGATTAACAATACCTTTGCTTGATACCCACATCTCTTCTTACTTTCCTCACAACACTCACATAAGCACTCATCTTAGCATTATTGTAAAAAATGGACAATGTCACCAGTTGTTCTTAATCACTGATGTTGAAGCTTGGTACCATTAAATATACCAAATGGGAAAAGTCTATGTATGGATGACTTATGTCAGTCAGCACAGCCTGCATAGTCACTGGAGAAGAATTGCCTTCCATCCTTGAGCCCAGCAACCCCACATCTTTCACAGTATGGAGTTCCTATCACCTCAGAAGTGACAGAGCAGCTGGAGAAATATATCAATGGCTCAATAAGGGCAACAAAATTCATCTGGATGTGATCTGTGACAAACCAAAGAAAATGTAAATTAAGCTTAAAAGTATCCACTCAAACTCAGCACCAAATGCTTACTTCAACTCTCTAATTGACCTTTTTAGTATTTGAAAGAAGGATGATGTAACATTTCTGTTATGAGTCATGCAGCTTACAATTTACACATCATAAAACAAAACCAGTTGATTATGTCTATGAAGTTATGAAGTAAGGTGCTGCCTTACACAAGTATAAATAAACTAATCATAAAGGTAGCATCAGGTGACACTACATATAGAAATTAACTAATTATTATTGATAAGTCCAAGAGTGTATTGGCCAATCTGTTACATACCCCTCTGTTGAGTCCATCAACAGACTCACAAAAGCAATAAAGAGTGAATAAGGGGGTGGGATATGGCATCCCACCCATGAAGCATCACTGAGGCCCTGAGTGAGGAGCCCTATGTAGAGATAATGTAGGATCAACCAGTTCCTATGGAGTGAATGTTGGGCATAGTATTTTCCCAGTGCAGTGCCTACTCTGTGCACCTGGAGATTGAATTGGGCATCAAAGGAGCCCACTAGTTATTATAAGCATGAACTACATTAAGCAGTTCACCCAGCTTGCTTATTCATAAGTGTGGCTGCCTCTTCTTTGCACTGTATGTCATCTTCTAAACTCACTGAGGATGCAACAGAGCTTGCCAATGAAGTGGAAGTAGCATCTACTGCTAAAGATGAGGGCCTCACCTCATTAGACTTGGCACTTGGTACAAGTGCCACTGCTGCAAGCAGCTTGGCCTTGGCTAGGGCAATAGCCACTATCTCTGCAGGACAATGCAGAAGGTGGGTAAAGATGGAGGACTCCCCATAGCAATTTGGCTGCATACAAGGGGAAGTGGCCCTGGCTCTCATGGAGTTGGAGGAGCACTCTAAAGCACTCCTGATTATCATTGGTGGGGGCATACCATCCATCATACCCCACTAAATATGGGGGCTTGCCTATGGACTGGAGTCAACAATAGTGTTCATTGTCAACCTGTGTGAATAAGTCTATATGCATCAGGCTGCTAGACCAGTAGTGATCCAAGAAGCATATTCCATAGATATATAGATGGTTCACCTATGCCAGGGGCACACAATTTGCTAGGAGGTGGCAAATGACCTCCATCTGACTGAGATTGTTCAGCTGCATAGGCAATATCTGTAGCCTATACAGCATGAACATATAGGGCTTAGAAGGATCAAATGGCCCTATGTGTTTGCAATAGCTATCTACTGCCTCTCTATAGAGGCAGAGTTGAGCCACTACCATAGCAAACAGCCTCATGTATGCTGTTTGTGCATATAAGGAGGTTGGAGCCAGTGCCTAACTCAGTATATAATTAAAGACTGATTGTCAGTCTATGTATAAGGATGCATCAATGACCACACCTGAATACAGATTCTGCAAACCTGAGTGGCTATAGTGCAGGATGTACTGCACCCATACATTGATGTCAAAATGCTATTTGATTGGGACCTGATTAAGTTCCATTTCCTGGATATTGTTATCAGTATGGCTAAGAATGGCTGACATGCAAGCGGGTAAGGGGATCAATTGCCAATGCTGGTCCCCCTTAGGTAACAACATAGCTAACTCCTCCAGAGTTAGCTCCATGACCTGCTGTATAGTGCAGTCCTGCTGATCTGTCATAGTATAGTAGGAGATTTGATGGAATTCCTGGACAAGAAGGGCAGCATGTATCCTTTCCCTCATAGTTATATAAGGGTTTGCCTCACATATGATGTGGAGAAGATTGTTAACCTGCCATACCTATTACTTGGCCAGGTCCAGCCAATGAGAGTGGGACCACAGAGTACTGTGGCATCACATACTGTTGGAACTCCTGTGACTACACAGCTTGTAGGGCCACAAGTTGTCCAAAAGTTGCTACTGGAAGGACTCTTGGCCCTCCACATCCTTAACTCACTCTACTGCATTGCAGAGGCCCACTGTGTCCCTGTACTGATGACTATTGCATTGCCATAGTGTAACTTGGTGGGGCTACATTCAATGGCACCATCATAGACCTTACCCTCATAGGCCTTATGTTCTGTTGGGCCACTCTCTTTGCTACTGGGGGCAGCATGTCCCCAGGCATCAAGAATTCTACCCTCTAATACTCCTACTCCTCCTTCCCACTATGAGCTCTGTTCAAAACTCAAAGTATACTCTAACAGCCCAGCATCTGCCTCTTCAGGTTTCTTTTTCTTCTTTATGTTATCTATTAGGCAACTGAGACTTTTGTACAAAATTGGCATATTGCACTAATGTGGTAGAAAGAGACAAGGTCATGTTGACTTAGTGGCCAGCCAAAAGACTTAGCTGATATAATATATGATGGCTGCTGTGCTGATGGCCCTTCCATTTTCCATGCTAAGTCATTTTGACTTCAACCTTCTAGCTAGCTGCATAGGGCATTCAATGCCCTGTAACTTCAGATAGTAGTCAAGGGCCTCAAGGTCTTTGTATGAAGAAAGAGACTCCCAAATAGTGTCCCTTAGACTCCATCAAACCTCAAATTCAAGGTTTGACCCCTTTCACTAATAACCTACAAGGTCATTGACAAACTACTTCTGGTTATTAAGCACACTGAAGTTGTATGGCTCTAGCATTGACTTGTTCAGAGACAGTGCATTGTTGCTGGCCTGGTACATTCCAACAGCAACATATGGAATTTAGGATGAATTCTTTATTCCAGGAATGCCAACAGCAACTTCAAAACATAGTTGAAGGTCTCATCAAAAGCCTTCAATATTTGATAAGGGCTGACTCACTTGGAGTAGAGCT
Source organism: Termitomyces sp. DKA19 (assembly GCA_018851325.1). Classification (NCBI taxonomy): domain Eukaryota; kingdom Fungi; phylum Basidiomycota; class Agaricomycetes; order Agaricales; family Lyophyllaceae; genus Termitomyces; species Termitomyces sp. DKA19. Next base: position 2,349 of record JABCKS010025246.1, on the reverse strand, counting down.
TTCTAGCTCTGCCTCTCAGGAAGTTGAGGTTCTTTGTGGAAAGCCACACCAATGCACCCTTCTTCAATTGAGATCTGGTCTACAATGCAAATTCATGGCATGCATCTGAAGGACACATGCCTCAATGATTGCATCATACACTGCCACCAAGTTCTCCAGAGCTTGGTGAGCAAACTGCTTGATTCCCCTAGAAATTGCTGAGTCTGACTAGATCTCATACATCATCAATGGCATGTAGCCACCATTCAATTTGAACAGTGTATACTTTGTTATCTTGTATACACTTGCATTGATTTCAAACTTGGTTAGGTCTATATATCCTAACCAGTCTCTCTGATCAGGGTGCACAACAGCATGCAGGATCTGGCCAATATTTCTGTTGGTATGCTTAGTCTATCCATCTATCTGTGGATCAAAGGACATTGACATTAGAAGCTGCACTCCTAATAACTTATGTAGTTCATGCCACAATTTTGACATGAACTTTGGGTTGCATTTACTGATGATTGAGCTTGGGAGACCATAAAGTCTCACAATCTCTCTCATGTAAATCTATGACAGCTGCAATACTGTCATGGTCATATGTACTGGTATAAGGTGCACTCATGTAACAGATAACTACCCATAGGTAGTTATACTCCTTGGACTTGGAAAAGGGGCCAATGAAGTCCATTCCAATTGAGTCCCAAGGTTTTACTAGTATAGGCAGGAAATGTAGTTTCTCTGAAGAGAGCTGATTGCTTCCTTTGCTTGCTGGCACCATTGGCAAGTAGTGCAGAATGATTGCATATCTGCAGCTATTATAGGCCACCAGTACTATCAATAGATGTATCCCATCATTTGTTGGGTATCAAAGTGCCAAACACCATAATGAGCTTGGTCCACCAGAATGGTAACTATGTTCCAATCATGAGGTATACACAATACCTTGTGGTCTATGATATTAAGTGTCTACAGAAGACCATCCTTCTGCCAGAAGGCCTTATAGTCCTTTAGCCAAGTTGATACTTCCACAAAGAGCTTGTCTTTGCCATACAAAGTTTGAACTCTACAGAGGAACTTCTCCAACTAATTCTCTAGTTGGAAGCTATTGACCATCCCAAGGATAGCCTCACCTAGGGTTATGTCCTCTAGACCCCCCAGGGTCAATGATCCTGGTTGGAACTTAGCAGACAAGCTGCCAACATTGTCAGCAAGCATTTGTGCTTCTGCATTACAAACCTTATAATGATTCCATACCAGCCAACTTCTATGGCTTTATCTATTGTGGAGAGCACAAATATGATTCAGTTGGGCCTGCATTTCACATAGATGCACTAGGGGCAAATCATCCCCCTCTAGATTGATTCATGTATCTGCATATACATGGTCATAGATATGGTGCATATCTTGGAGAGAGTTACTTTCAAAGTAGCAGTTTAAACAGTCTGACACCTTGTTGAGCTCTCCTTTAATATAGGTGACATTAAAGTTAGACCTCAACATATAATCTATCTATTGCCATTGGCATAGCAACAAATTCTATTGAGTTTTTAAAAACTCAAGTGCTTTATAGTCTGTAATCATATGGATCTAGTATCCTAGGAGCTTATCCTTCCACTTCAGGAGAGCTTCTAGGATAGCCAGCATCTCTAGTTTGTGCATGGTATACAGTGGCTCAAAAAACTGTCCCAATGTTTTATACTTTTTGAAAGATGACATTGGCATGAAAGATTGGAAGTATTTAAAATTCTGGTTAAATTATGTATGATACTATAGCATCACAACTACAAATTGCATCTTAGTCTATGTAATTTAAATCAAAACTGATGGAGTAATGGCCATTTTAAAATATTCACTCATTGGGACAGTTTTTTGAGCATCTCTAATTCTGGTATTTAGTACTTTGTATGTCCTCCATTTGCCTTGATAACTGCTTGAATCCTTCTAGACATGCTTTCTATCAGTCTTTGGCATACTTCTGCTAGTATTCCATCCCACTCCTTTGCAACTCTCTCCCACAATTCATGCATACTATGAGGAGGTGTTTCATACTGCCTAAGCTGCTCCTTGAGGTACTCCCAGAGGTGTTCAATAGGGTTAAGATTAGGGGATTGGGCTGGCCACTAGAGGACATCAAAGTTGTTATCTTCAAACCACTTGTTAGTCCTCTTGTTGGTTGTGTTTGGAGTCATTGTCCTGTTGAAAGTAGTGGGCACCCTCCTCTATCTCCAATTTTTTAAAGCTCTCATTTGCTCCATCCTCCAAACTTTCACAGTACTGCTCTGCATTCATAATCCCCACCACTTCTACCAGCTTTTCTACCCCATTCCAACCCATACAGCTCCATACCATGAGATTATTCCCTTC
>JABCKS010025245.1:0-20422 GCA_018851325.1 Termitomyces sp. DKA19 | reverse complement strand
AATGAACTCTTCAGGGGCCTTGGGAATAATATTATCCCCTAAACTTCACTGAATCACAATATGTTTAGCCACTCTAGCAAGTAACCATTGTCTAGTGGAAGCTTTGGTAACCTCCACATGATCCCTCCAGAATGCAAGAACTCTCCAGTTGAGCACCTCATCTGGACCTGCTTCACAATCTGTATCTGAGGTATCAGGTGCTTCCTCAGAGACCATCTCAATGTAGGCTGAGAATGTTGTTCTCCTCCCTAAACCTGATGATGGGCTAGCTTGCAATAAAGCTGGCTCCTCTACATAGAGTTCCCTATGGGTACCCTGTGTACCTGTTGAGGTGTGCTGAGGTCACACAGTTCCAACTACAGAGCTCTCTTGTAGCTTGGTTTGGCTCACCATGCAATGCACATTAGAAGAGACTGCTCCAGTCTCTCCACCTTATACAGATTGTTGACCATCATCAGATGGTTGAGTGGATGTAGCAGAGAAAAGGCCTCCTGGCATTCCTCCACCTCCCACACTTATGGCACGATGTGATGTAGCATCACTTCCTAATTCCTGTGGAGTGCTCTGAGATGCTCCACTTGCTGAGTTCCCAGGATCATGCCCAGAAACTCTTTTCTCCATGGACATTAATATGCCCACCCACTACTATAATGGAACAAGACCATTCTAGTACAATCACAGATAATAAAGTTAGAACTCCTTTTGAGGAAGTTCAGATAGCAAAGATAGTCAATGTAGATTGACTTAAAAAAATGTAACACTGTTACTTAGCCTTTCATATACTAGACCATAAGCCAGAACCTATCTATTGATTCTAGCTGTGGTTGTGCAAAAAAGACTACTTGAGGTTATGTAAGTAACCTCACAACTTATATACAAATTAAATAATGAATAATTAGTAATAATTGTATAATATTAATAATTGTATATTAAGTGTTGTAACATGCATGAGCTGTTACATATTGGCCATCATGTTCTGAGATGTCACATTATCAGTGGTAATGCCAAATTTGCTTCTGTTTTTCTTCTATATATCAACATTGATGCTTCTGAAGAGGATCTTCCAATTCCATTGCATAGAAGACAATTTCCTATGAGATTAGCATTTGCAATGACTATCAATAAATTACAAGGCCAATCAGTCAAGCATGTTGGATTGAATCTTTGGTCCTCTGTATTTTCACATGGACAACTTTATGTTGCACTATCTCAATGTACAACTAGCAATTATATCAAGGTGATTTTGTCACTAGACAATACATCAAGAAAGACAGTAAATATTATCTATTAAGAAATCCTTGGTGGTTTACAAATGTAAGTATTGCTATCAACAGATTGAAATATTTTTACAAATTTCTATAAATTTCAGTACTTGATAGTTTTGTACTTGAATAGTAGCATTATAATTATAACATTTTGTATTGATTGCATAATATAGTATATATATAGTATATATGTAAGAATGACTAAGACTAGAACTGAGCATCCATGCTGAAAGCACAGTCAAAACACCTCATAGTGATAATTCCAGGTCATTGATGTTGTAAGCAAAGAACTTCTTTCCCTTGCATTAAAAGCAGTTTGAAAGGTCCCCTGGGTAGGGTTGTATAGATTCTGACATGTATTCTAGTTTGCATATTACAACACTTTTTAAGCAGGTAGGTTTTCCCTATTCCTCAGGTTTTAGTAAATCTAATTTCATTTCAGCATGCTCTACTTCAAATTCAAAAGATCCTTTTACCTATCCAAAGACCATTGGTGCTTCAACATTGACAGGTTCAAAAACATCATCTATCTCTTCTGGGGTCAACTTTGTGAATCCTTCATCAACCCAGACTCATTCTGCATTGCTTAGGATTTGCAAAAGGGAGCACTTCTCCTCCAACCCATCTTTTTTCCCTGAGTTTATCATGAATTTTAGATCAGAGAGGTCATCTGATTCATTTTCATCATCATTGCTACATTCAGAGGTGAGATAAGCTTCTATTCCTTTTTATTCTTTTCAAATACAGGATCTACTAAGGTTTTTGAGGTCACCTTAAACAAGCTTAGGTGTCAGATCACATTTGATGCATCTGACTAAAAGTTCTGAGGTAATGTCTTCTAATGCATCCTCCCTTCATTGCTCTATTTCTTGAAGATCAACATGAATGCTGCTGGATTGTAATTCTGAGGGTTTTCCATTTGAGAATTTCATTGTTTTGCTTTGTAGGTAGTTTTGGGTGAAGTGTCCAACTTTCCCATAACCAAAGCATCAGTTCTCTGCCTTATAGTCAGCAATTTACTTTTCACTAAGGCCTTCTGATTATTTTTCTGGAATTGAGGTTGTCTCTGTTTCTTGTAGGAGGATCTGAAACTCTTGTTATTGTCCTGAGCAGAAGTGTAACTCAATGGGACATGATTATTTTTGGATCAAGTCATATTCTATTTGGGGTAACAAGGTTTTCTATCATTGAATCCAGAGCTGGGCTTCTCGATGGTGTTATTTTGGTATGTGTCTTTGTGTTCTGGAGACTTGTAAGGCTTGGATGATTGACCATTGCCATTTTTGCTTTGTTGACTTTCAAATTCAACATTGTCAGCTCATTCAAGAAATTCAGCATAGGACACAATGTCATGCCAATACAATACTTCAGGATTCAGTCTAGCTCTGGATAGTTCTTGCTTGATCAACAAGCAGAACTTATTGAACAATTTGACAATCTTTTCTTGTTTATTGATAAATCCAACATCAACAAATAAGTCTTCTAATTCAGCCACATATTCTTGTACAGTGAGTGCTTTTCCTTGTCCAAAATCCTTTAATCTATTCTATTGATGATTACAAAAGTTTATAGGGAAGCATTTATTGAATGATTATTGGTTACACAAAACTGCTCTTCAGTCATTATATTATGGTGAGCTAGATCTACCATATGTGTCTGTTTGGGGTCAAGTTCCCCTATGGCTGCCTCTTTTCTAATGTCCTCTACCCATTGCCTTTTGACAAGGTAAGGAATCATGCCCTTCCATAGGCTTGTTTTCCAGACTAAGCTTAGTTAGTTCAGACTCTGAGGCTGATTACAGTCATTGACCACACCTTAATCCAACAGCCTCAGCAGGCAGATTGTCCTCCCTACATGGTTTAATCATAGGGGGCCTGTGCTCCTTAAGCACAAGCTGGGGCACACTCTGAGTCTGCTCTTGATGGCAATGGAGGCCTTCCAGACCCTACATGGCCCCATGCATGGTCTGAACCGGATTCATGCACACTCTCATCTAAGCCCAGTGGTGGTCCAGTTTCCTGGCCTGCTGGGAGGCAATGGCAAGTTGGGTATCTGTGTTGTATGTTTTCAGTAGACATAGTACCTGAGGATGACTTATGAGAGGGTTCTTCTGGTTGATCAGACCAGAGAGATGCCACAGAGTGCAAGCCAGTGAGTACGAGAGTATTTAAGACTTGGTTGAGTTCAGAATATGTAAAGCAAGCCTGCCAAAACAAGCAGATGTCGTGTCATACTGAAGTCGAGCCTCGCAGGTGAACTGGTATAAGTCCTAGATTGCGAGAAGCTGCTAGTCTAGTACATGGGGTGATCCTTATATACATTGGACAGGTATAAAATGATGGTGGCTGAAGGTAAGGGGCGGAAAGGTGAAGGAGAGAATGAGCAACGGTCACGAATCCCTACACCACGGCGGCATTTTTGTAAATGCATAATAACCTAAAGATGGTACATACAGAGATATACACGACAATAAATATGACTAAATAATATCCAACCAACTCACACGCGAGCAATAGAAGCAAAGGTCGTGCTTGTACTCATTTCTAGTGGTAACTGGCTGTACCCATCGTTTCCCCTTCCACTCACTAACCCTCGTATATTGCCTAAAATTGGACCCGCGCTGTCCATGAAAAAACCCGTCCAACCTGCACCACTCTCAGCGGAGCCGACCAGGTCATCCTCAGGCATAATGCTGCTATCCGGTCGGTGCCACCATTTAAGTGTCAGAGAACTTGTCACAACGCTGACACTGGAAAATGCCATGGCCGCGCCTGCGAGCATTGGATGCATATAGAACCCAAATGGCAGGAAGAGACCCATAGCCAGTGGTATACCAACTATGTTGTAGATAGAAGCCCAGATGAGATTGCGTTTGATTACTGAGAAGATTTTGCGCGAGAGATGGAGTGCCGCAACAACGTCCAACAGATCAGAGCGAATGAGAACGATATCAGCTGCTTCGATTGCAACGGAAGTGCCAGAGGAGAGTGCGATGCCAACAGTTGACGCTACGAGTGCTGGCGAATCGTTAATCCCATCCCCAACCTACGAAGACGTCAGTGCATAAAAGGGTGAAGATCAAGAGAAAAGAATGCACCATTGCAACACCGGCACCGTGCTTCTCGATAAGTTCGGAAATCACCGCTGCTTTACCGCCAGGACTCATTTCAGCCCAAACACCTTCGGGCCTAATCCCAACTTGTTTGGCGAGAGCAAGCGCTGTTGTCCTTCCATCGCCAGTCATCATATTGACTTCAACTCCCATCGCATGAAGAGCCTTGATCGCATATGTACTCGATGGTTTTGGTGCATCCGACAACGATATACCGACGATCGGAAGAGGAACAGCAGAGCTTACTTCCTGCAGGATAGAAACGAAAACGACTGTCCTTCCCAAGTTCGTCTCTTGTGTTTGGTAGTTTACAAGTGAACTGGGGATACAGACATCTTCCGATTGCGTGATGAATACCTCCTTTCCCACAAGGACACTATACTTGCGCCCTGCACATGTTGCGATCGCCTTGACGCCTGCTCCAGTAGTGCTCTCGAAGGCTTCTACAGTAATTTCCGGGCCATTCGTGCCGAGGGTATCCCTTCCGTACATCGCGATGGCTTTGCCAAGAGGATGTTCCGACTTTGCTTCAATGGCACTAATCATTGCCAAAGCCTCCCTCCGGCCAATGGCACCATCTGCACATACACCGTCCAACCCCGCATCACCAGCGTACAATTCGTCATTGTTGACAACAGAACTGTCTGATGCGCTAGGTACCCAATGCATCCCAGCAACACTGAGCTTCCCTACTGTCACGGTACCCGTTTTGTCCAAAATAACTCTCTTGATGGCTTTGCTCGCCTCTAGAGCGCGACCACCCTTGATGAGGATACCGTTCTTGGCGCCTATGCCTGTACCTACCATGATTGCCGTTGGGGTTGCCAATCCTAATGCACAAGGACAAGCTACAACAACAACACTGATGCACATTTGAAGGCACACCGCAAGTTTACTGGCACCGTGCTCCAAAAACATCTTGGGCAAGCTCTCTTCACGCACAACATTGGTGACAATAGCCCACCCGATGAATGTGATTGTCGCAAGCGAGACGACTGTGGGAACGAAATAACCGGCAACTCGATCCGCGAATGCCTGGATCGGCGCCTTCGACGTCTGAGCCTCCTCGACAAGCCGTACAATTTGTGAAAGCGCGGTGTCTTTTCCTGCTCGCGTCACGAGCATGTCGAACGTCCCAAGAAAGTTAACTGTTCCACCGATAACGGTATCTCCTGTTTGCTTAAGTACTGGCACTACTTCGCCAGTGATAGCACTCTCGTCGACACTGGAGGAGCCCCGAATTACTGTACCATCAGCGGGCACCTTGTCTCCAGGTATTAATTTGACCATGTCGCCGACTTGAACGAGCTCAGTAGCGATCTTCTTTTCTTGCGTGCAGGAAGGAACATCTGTGTAAATCGTCGCCATAGATGGAGCGAGGGACATCAGGTCTGTAAGTGCAGCACTAGTCTTGCCCTTCGCCTTGTTCTCGAGGTATCTGCCAAGTGAGACAAACATTATCAACATGGTGCTGGTCTCAAAGAAGAGAAAGGGACGATAATCAGGAGTGGAGTTGAATATGGCAGAAAGCATGACGAAAATGGAATAGAAGTACGCTGCTGAAGTCCCTAGCATGATAAGAACGTCCATGGTCGCACTCCAATGCCTAAGAGATTTGTAAGCACTGTAGTAGAATTTGGAGCCGACCCAAAATTGCGCAGGAGTCGTGATGAGCAATTGCAGGACATCCCCAAGATAGACTGCATTGAAAAGATGGAAGGAAATGATTGATTCGATGTATGGGATGCGTGGTCCTATCATAGAAATGAAGAAGACTGGCAGGGCAAAAGCAATACTCCAGAGGAATCGTCTCCGCCATTCTAATACTTCTTTCGCACGAGTAAGAGATTGCAATTGGGTCGCATCTTGCTGATCAGAGAGTATTGCATTAAATCCCATTGCCTCTATTCGTTCGACCATTTCACGGGGTCCGATGAGAGTGCGGTCGAAGTCGACTGTACAAGTCTCTGTAGCAAGGGAGACAGCGACGGAAGTGATACCCGGGATAGAGGAAAGACCAGACTCCACGGTAGATGTACAAGATGAACAAGTCATGCCATATATTCGCAAAGTGACAGTGTCGGCGCGGAGTGAAGGAATGGGGGATGCATCGAAGCCAATATCGGAAATCTCCTGCGGTACAGAATGCTAAAAAGATTGTGTTCTATAGATAAATGGACATACGTTAATCAAGCTGTCCGCTGTCCAATGAGCAGGATCATATTCAATGAGACCACGCTCAGCCAAGAGGGCAACTTTAACGCTATGTATGCCCTTTTTACCCCGTAACATGCCCTCAATAGCCTACATGTCATCCGAATCAACATCTGTGCAGCAGACAGAAAGTTGTAATGACATACTTCAACGCAAGACCCGCATGTCATCCCTTCAATCCGGAGCTCACACTTCTCCGACAAAGGCTCATTGAAGGCGTGCTCCTTGGATGACAATAGAGGATCCACAAGTGAAGATTTTGGAAACCTTTCAGATTTCGAGTGGGATAACATGTCGGAGGAACTAGCCCACGAGTTGTTGAGGAGACCTGACATGGAGGCCATAAGTCACGCGGGGTCTTGGAAGGATACTATGACGAGAGATGGGAAAAAGATATAGTGAGAAAGATGGTAATGCCCAGCCAGTCCGAAGAAGGCTGACTCTAATGTGAGTGAGAACCACAAGAGGTGGACGTACACGCCCTGTGAGAGCAAAAGAATAGGTTTATTCACGGATTGCCGAGTAATCTGTCAGCAGCCCCAAAGACCGCTCTTTGATTATTTTTATTTACTATCATATTGTTTATTTTAAATTACTCATTTTGAACACCCCAAGAGCGAGACCTCGTAAAAAAAATTGTCACTAGCTGATTGAGCCTATATGGCGGTATAGCGTAGATGTACTTCCTCACCTGAACACCTTCAAATATATCTACGTCCTCAAGCCTTGCAATGTCTTGGCAGGACTTGACGGAGAAATCTGTTACGTCAATCGTCTTCAGAGTTTTGTTCAATATCTCATTTCGCCTGCTTGGGGACATGGAATAAAATCGCTCCCGATCGTGGGTTCACATGTAATCTCTCAAATTTCTTGACCTTGATAGTTGCTGCGGAGTAACAAGTCACGATCACCTCTCTTTGTACATAATTTTGTCATATCAAAGTTTTTTTGTGTTCCATTGGGTGGTGTCTGTCTACATTGGACTTGTGCTGGATCATGTTCTGATCTGCAGAAATTTGGAAAGAAATAGCCAGGATTTGCGCTCATCTGTATCACACAATTGCACCACAAAGAAGCACCCGGGAATCGAATGCCGCTTGTTGCAAATTCTGTCCATGTTACGATTGAACAAGTCTTGACAATCCAATGCGTGATAGGAACTAATTGATATATGTGGAGGTGAAGTGACACAATGAAAGAATGTACATTGATGAATAACGTAACACGAGATCACGGCACGTAAGAGGTGGAAGGCCGGAGTTGGGGTGATCGTGGAGGAGAGAAAGAATCAGATTGAGGAAAGTATGTTGCCGTAGACGGAGAAGACAATGAACCCGGGAGGTAGAGCGGTATAGTGGGTATCAGCTCGAAGACATGCTGTACAATAGGTCGTACTGGTCGACCCGGAGGGTGAGGTGTATGTTCAAGATAATTCAGGACCGCATGAACATGAGCCTCCTGGATCATCTCATCCTCCGACGAAGTTCCTGACATAGAAGTGGTATTTGTATTATGTCCACGCCCATCCCAAACACACCGAACGTCTTGACCCATGACGATTTGTGATAATCGGCCTGTCTCGACATGTCTGATCTCAATGAAGCGAGGATCAAAAAGTAACACGTATGGTGCGTGAAATGCGACCGACTCTGCGGTCCCCTCCCATTCAACAATACACTGACTCCGGCTAGGGATGCCCTTTTTGTTAACATAAACACCGAATTCTAAAGGAGACATCAGTCGCCAGAAAGTAAAAGGTAACGTCGGCCTCACGAGAATAACAAAGAAGAAATCCGTCGTCGTGGGTTCGAAAGATCCCAATCGGTCGACATGTCTCGTGACGTTGCAATAATGGTGTCAACCGATTATCTTTCAGAGGTATCACAGTGCTCGATGAACTGAAGATGCCATGAGCAAAAAAATGTAGATGCAACATGCGTATGACATACCGTTTCAAATCCATGATTTCAAAGCCATTTCTACTCAGGACAGCAATCGACGACGTCATGAAGATTAAATCATATGTATCACAAGACAGGAAGAATTCTTTATGATGCTTGAACCACTCTTGTTTTGGCGGCCTAGGGAAAAACCTATTTGTTGCTCTAGGACCTCCATGAATTCTGTCAAGTACAGGTTCCAGAACGTGGAAATAGCTATCAGACTGGGGAGATTCAATGTCAGGAGACAGAAGCTAGTATGGTAATGAAAGTATTACCCCTCTCTTTCTCATGTAAATGACGACTGTGCGCTCAGATGATTTTCCTACGCTAAAGAACTGAACTTCTTTGTTTCCGCTGAGCTTTTGGGGTGTCTGAGGGGCACTTGAGCTAGGATTAGATTGTGTAGTAGGCACGAGAGCTTCAATGTGATAAGCAAATAATTGCTGCGTGATGGTTTGTGAGACATTGAGGCAGGTCGGGGAGGGTTAGCGCACCTTGTCTGCCAATACAAGGAAAAGGCCGAAGTCGTCTAGCATTGTACATTGTGTCACACACTTAAGATGGAGAACACGACGCATGGCTTTGAAAAGACATCAGTGACACGATTGCCTGAGTCGACCTTTTCCTATGCCTTACAACTTGAGTCTCGGCGGAAACCGATCCAGATTCCTTCCGCACATCCAACAGCGACCAAGCGCCGTCCGTCTGGAGTATCTAGAGCGAACGATTAGTGTATTTGGAAGATAGACTGGTCGGCACATACTGAAAGGTATAGAGCAAGTGACCCTTCCAGTAATGATGTTCTCATTCCACGTCGGTGGACCTAGCGTTTGAGTAGCCGGTGGGACAGTGAAAGTATGTGTGCTCAAAGTCTCAATCTCAAATACTTTGTTAGCATCTTGCACCACCTTGCGTAGCCCAATTGCTTCATCGAGCTTTCGTTTCCACTCGAGGCGGTGAGTAGCCGAATCAGTGTAGAACGTCAGTGGTCCTCCATGCCGTCCGTTGTGGTGAACAGTGAAGGGATATATGACCTGGGGATCTCCGTTTTCTGATTGTTCACCGGAGTTACTAGATACAGAAGCTGTCGAAGGCGCGCTTCGATGATTTCGAGAGCTAGACCTGCGATGAATCGGATGATCATTGAATTTAAGGAGAGTTAGCAGGTCCAGAGGTATTGGCTTGAAGTGGATGCAGGATTTAATCCTCGGGAGTGAGCAAAGGAAAGGCACATATACATACTCTTCTAGCGATATGATATTTTGGGACACCATCTTGTTCTCTGCGTTTGGTTATTACGACTGGAAGATATTAACCTGAACGAAAATCTGGAAATGACAACACTCACAATAATTGTCAAAGAGTAGGCAAAAGAGTTCATTCAATCCACTCGCTTCCGGGCTACTGTCTGGGTGACGGTATAGCTTCCCTGTATATATCAGAGTGCGACTCTCGTCCAATAAATCCAGATCCTGATCAGAATACTGAGCAAAGAATGGCATCACAAGGGGTGTGAGAACAAACCATACACTCTCCCGGCCGAAGGATGATGTTGGCATTGTACGTCCAGAGCTGCACCTTTTGTTTCGATGATGCCACCCCAGGTTCCGTTTCTCGATCAAGACCCTCGATCATCTCAATCAAATCTGGTATTGACTTTAGATCTTCGTGTCCACGTGGTGTGAGTTCGAGAATTGGCCTCAGCATCTCCACATATTTAGGCAGACGCGTACAAGGACGATTCAAGAAGTCTTTCATAGAGGTCCGGTGTGCATCTGGGTGCCGCGTACAGCTCTAATGCTGTTTAGCGTATATCAATCATGAAAGGTCCAGACTCATACCTCGATAAAATTTCTGAACTTGGGGTTGCGCTCTGCCTCTTCCTGGATACGATATGCTGCAATCGGGTAATTGGGAATATAATCGAGGTATGCTTCTCGGAAGTCCAAAAGAGCACCGAGGACCGGCGCAGTAATGCTTTTAATTTGGGGATGCTCGTCGCGTTGCATCTGGTGAAGAGTATTGACGAGCCGCCGATGATATGTACGCAGCTCCACGAAGTTATGGAAAACGTCCTTAATGAATCGATCAAGCCTTTCTTCGGGGATAATGGGTGGATCGGAGTTTCTCAGGGGGCGAATATACATCTAAGCAGAACCGAAGACAAATCTTATCAGACACGATCAACTTGATGATCAAGAAAGTAACCAACGTTCATGATATTCTCGAGATCCTTGACATATAACATCTCCCGTTTAACAAATTCAAAAAATATCCTTCACGAAGATAATTGGCCAGATGTTAGTAAAGGCATCAGACAAGCTCTAATTACGTACGATTGACGCTTAACCTCTTCAGGGGAGAATCGAGGTCTGACATCAGGCGCAACAAGATCATGCCATCCCCATCTCCCTGTGACACCTCGGCCCATTGATGACTGGAAAGTCCAAAGTTGCGCGGCACCTTGCAAATTCTTGATAACTGCAATAGCTTCGAGTAGAAACTCCAAGTCCGGGTTGCTTCGCTCTGTCGTTTTGCAGATGGCCTGCAGAAGTACTGGGTACTTTTGTAGGTGCTCCGCCGGTCGATTAAGGAAATGTCTCAGATCAAGGCGCATATTTCCAGATGCGCCTGGGCGTGTGGCTTGCTGACGAGAACATTGCTGGAAAATCTAACTGATGAGAGCCATTTAGCCATAGATGATACGATACACCAACCTCGACGAATAAACGAAAGTTTGCATTATTGTTCAACTCTTCCTTCATTCTTCTTTCCGCCAACGGGTGGTTTCCAATGTATGCTGGGTATGGATCTCGAAAATCCGCGGCGATACCCAGAATAATATCCCCGATCCGTTTGATAACTGGTGCCTCTTCCCTTTGACGGATCGATAGAAATTCAAGGAATCGAAGGTTGCATTCTCGGACATCCAGGATGTTATGAAAGACGGTCTCAATGAATTCTTCAAGCTTGTCAGAAGGGATGATGACAGGAGGGTTGGCTCTGCGGAGAGGTTGAATGAAGACAGAATCCACGAGTTCGAGATCCTTGATGTATTGTTCCTCTTTGCTGATGAGCTTGTGGATTATACTAGGATCGATTGTAAGCCAAACATACTCTCTTTATAGATGCACGCTGCTGAAGACGAACATTTGACGATTGATTTCTCTTTCTGGCAGAGTTTGGAGCACTTCAGGAGGGACGGTCTTTGGCCATGACTCCCTGGTGGCAATACCGGGGGTCTCCATGTTACTAGGGAGCATCTTTCTGAGAGAATCTCCCTGGAAAAAATGTCTACAGATTCTCGAAAAATCCTAGAGAAAATTCTCACTTTTCGTGGACACCCATATGCGTAGCATTCAGGACCCTCGCCACAACTTGGAGAATAGCATCTCGCCAGTATCGTCACCACGCTTGTCGGTAATGCCTCTCTCGCGCCATATTCATCTTCGTCCAAGAACTGGTAAACATCCTCTACCCCATCTTGTAATATACGGCCGCCCCACTCCACTTCGACAAACATAAGCTGGCTCTGAAGACTGCGAGCAATCTGCAGAGCAGCCCTACGGTCATTCGAGGCACCGCCATGATTCTCGATCAGCTCCTTTGATATTTGAGTTTGTATGGTTGACTGTTCCTGCGTCAAGTCCAGGTCGATTAAGATTGAGTTAGGGTACACACCACAATGTCTTTCCCGGTAAAAGCTCGTGGGTATGGGACGTTACCTTTGACATGTTCCCCTCGAGGCACCTTATCCCGTAACTGGACGGCTAGATGTGACAATAGAGAAAAGTTAACGAAACGATCCGGTTCCTCGTCCTCATCGTCCCAATATACATCCTCCAGATCATCGTGGATTTCTGAATTGTTACGTGCTTGACTGCCGATAATCTCACGCAGCAGTTCAGTTGGTCTGCGCGTGATATCATTTGGTCCTGGGGTGTTGGATTCATATAAATTGAGGTATTGCTCAGAACTTGACGGGATAAACTGAGCGCCATAATCAATGCTCGAGTGTGGGGAATCTGGGAAATAACTGATGATTTGTTGAACTTCAGATTCTCCAGGTTGCTGTAAGCTCTCTACGTATGAGAGGTCGGAGGTGGAATGATGGGAGGATCCACCATCTAGCACAAAAGGCTCAGTACTCGGCAAACGTTGGAGGTGACAGCGTACAAGGTATTCCATACTGACCGCGATGCTGGGGAGGGGTTTCTGAGCGCATTGAATAACCCCCTTCAGAAATGAAACTTGGATGGGGGCCAAGTTCAGAAATTGAAGAAGAATCAAATTCTCCGTTCACAGGTGGGAAGGGATGGCCAGGATCTTCGTAGTAGTCCGGAAGAGGAGGATCAGAGGGCACTCTCTCATATTTAGGCAAATAAGGTGTATTGTCACCAGGGTATAGTGAAGATGAGTCTTCCAAATCGACCTCAGGCTGGACTGGCTGTTGTGACTCAGGAAGAGGATGTGAATGCCATTGGAGGATGGCGGGATTATGTCGTGTTGTAGTCGAGACAGCTTCCGCTACGGGAATATATGGAGTTTCAATTACTGATACCGGTCGTAATCCAAGTCCTAATGGCAAACGTCGGTCCACACTGTAGGCTCCTCCGATCAAGAAACTTGAAGGCAAGAAAAGCGAGGTTATCACGCACGAGGTTAAGCTTGGTGGTCTCAAAGAATCGCCGGGAGTCGGCGGTAATGGTCGCCGAACGCGTGGACTGTTCGAATTTATTGCTACAGATGATGGTCTCTGTACACTCGAAACTACATCCCTATCAAATATCAGACTGCAAGTCAAGAAATCCGGACACACCATGCGAAGGTTCTAGGCACACGTCACTGGGCGTTTCCGGTATGTATACTTCCCAGACTCTATTATAGAGCTCATCGAAGTCTTCGGGTGTATTGGGACGTTCTGGAGTAACTGGGGCCATGGGTAATCACGTATAGAGAGAGTGAAGGGTATCAGATTGAGATGAAGAAAGCAGGGGTCGTTTGGGAATCAGAGTTATGGGTATGGAGATCTACGTGACTGGGTATCGAGCACTAATGGTTTTACACTGCAGCAGCCAGGTCGGCGATACCATCGAGTATTGGCCATCTATTACCTCCATCATTAACTCTTGGTTTACATAAACTTGATCGACAAAATTCCGTTTTTATAAACCGATCTACATCGAACTCTACTGTATGTCTGTCTTGAAGTCAACGTCGTCCGTCCATAGTGTCGGTGCAGACAAGCCACCGTTTGGTTCTAGGTCAGCATCAATACATGATCGTTATCTTCGGTCCTTTGTCTGATCTTGTTTACCCAGGTTCCTTACTGACGAATCACAAGTCTGGACTCAGAATGCGTGGGACCACGTACCACCTCCAGATGATCAGGCGGAGACGATAAATGCTTCCTTAACAATGCAACGTTCGACTCCCGTCCCAGATGACGACAAACCAAAATACAACGAAAAGCCAGCGCGGCATTGGTTCGCTAATATTGAACACCCATCCGAGCTAAGGCCTCATTTGTTACGTAGGGATAACTTTTATAAGATGAATGCAAATAACTTCTTTCGGAATCGGAAATGGCGCGGGCCTCTCGATATGTTTCAAACTCCTTGTCTAATTGTTTCATCCAGGCTTCACAATGAATTTCCAGAGCTGGTTGAAGCGACACTGCCCGAGGTCGTTCGATAACCATTCCACACGATCACGGTTGCTAAGATTCCTTAGGCAGGGCCCATGACCATAGCTGAGCTCGGATGTGGTGAGTGCATAACCTTGTCATATTAGGTTGACAACTTGAGTCCTTACTTCTCACCAGGCGCTGGTAACTCTGTGTTTCCACTCCTGGCTTCCAATAAGAATAAACATCTTCATCTTCTGGCATACGATTATTCAAGTCATGCTGTGAAACTAGTACAGGTACGGCTGCCGTCCTGCGCTCCAAGCCTCGCTGATCAAATCGTGATAGAATGATGAGCTCTACATTTCCCCTCCTGCTGGGAGTATTCATGCAGCGGTGTGGGATTTGACGTCCTTAGATGGACTGCCCGATGACCTGGAACCTGAAAGCGTCGACATTGTTATTCTCGTTTTTGTATTCAGCGCCCTGCATCCCAATGAATGGGGACCTGCCATCACCAATATTCATCGTGTTTGTACACCGCTCAAATAACTGATCATCGTATTTATCTGTTTGTTTTTCAGATGCTTAAGCCTGGGGGATTAGTTCTAATGCGTGACTACGGACGGCATGATCTTACTCAGCTCCGTTTCAAATCTGGACGACTCCTGGACGAAAACTTCTATATCCGAGGTGATAAAACGCGTGTTTATTTTTTTGATCTGGGTAAACTTCGATGTTCTTGATATGTAAGTCTAAAATTTTCTGAGGTGCTATTCCTTGATACAGACGAACTCGCACTGCTCTTTACCGGCTCCAAGGCACTTATCTCTCGAATAACGGACCGTACCACCGAAGAAGTCGAAGATGACAGCCGGCCTCCGGTGACATCCTCCGAACCTTTTGTCCGAGAAGCTTCGAAATCCCAGGGACCATCGCAATCAGGTGACGTGGCCACCGGCGGAGAATATTCAGGCATCCATGCCAACCTTTTAAAGCCTCTTGCCAATTGCCCCCCGCACCCGCTGTTTACATTGGAGCAACTTGGTGTTGACCGGAGACTTTTGGTCAATAGAAAACGCCAGCTCAAGATGTATCGTGTGTGGATGCAAGGGAAATTTCGAAAGCTGGGTTGAATTTGAGTGTCACATTCATCCGTAGCTACGATCGTTGTCTGATGGCGACCATGCAGACCTCAAGCAATGGTTGGATCTGGTCGCCTATCACGCGGAAAGGTCCGACACGCTAATCCAAGGCAAGCTCTCCGAATGGACGACACTACACTGCGTGAGCATTGGTGTATCTTGAGAATTGATGAGTATATTAGAGGTAGAAAATGAGTCTAAGAGCATGTTCAATTAACGTCCAAACCACCTGGCATACAAAGCGCAAGGCGATCTGAAGATCACGAGATAATTTGACATGGTAACGTGCACACAGAATAAGCAATCAAAACACGATCCTTGCAATACGCTCCAAGATGTTCCGGGGCGGGGTTTCTGGGCTTTCTGTCTCCTCCAAGGTCGGTATACCCTAAGCAGTGGTTAATCTCTGGTCGCTAAGATAAAAAAATGTTCATCGAACATACAGTGTCAAAGTCCATTTCTTCAGGTTTCCAAACCTTGGTACGATTATAGACTTTATAGCCGATATACAAGACGAGGAAGATCGGGATGTTGAGATCTGCAAGGAAGGAGGACATTGAGCTATACCCAACCTACTGGATTGGACTGAGAGAAAAACGAACAACTGGTTAGGAAACTAGAAGCCTGAAAGTCAAAAAACACCGCGAAGCCATTGACAAGCACGAAGAAGAGGGTCCAAAAGACTCCCCAGTATGCGACAAAGGGCTGGAGAGGATTATGGTAGACATTTGCCTTTAGATCGCGTCCTTGAGCTTTCATTCCACGGTCTAATGAACCATGCCCGGTCAATTCGAGACCAACTTTAGCCAATGACTCGAACATACGGAAGAAAATGTAGGTCAAGTTCATGGTGAACCAACTAGAAAACCCAGCGGTTGTTACCAAGTTCACAAACCAGCTATAAGAACGAAGATGTCGTAAGAACAAATATTAAGCACAGAATACACAAGTTGTCTAACTTGAATACTGTTGCGGAGCCACTAGAGACGTTCATGAAGGCAAGGAATGGGAAGCATGACTATTAAAAAAAATCATATTAATCACACAATCACCCTTTGCCGTTTTCACAAAACTTACTACAAAGAGAACAGCACGAAGTGGCAAACCGTTTTTGGTACAGTATACAAGGAATTTCGGGGCTTGGCCTCGTAATGCAAGACCATAGAGAATGCGCGATGCGCAGAAGATGAAACTGTTTCCAGCGGAGAATGCACTCGTGAAGATGCAGGCGTTGATAATGTGCGGGAGAACTTCAAAGAAGCGTAGAGTAAGGAAAATGCAGTACACACACTGCAGCATACCTACTTTGAACACCAGCCCTTTCTATCGCAATCACGAAAGGAGACTCAGCCGCAGTTCCAGTGCCTATCAAGAAGGGAAGAGTGAAATTCCGAATAAAACTGTAAGAGAAGGATTGGCTCACTAGCGAGCAGGGCGCTGTCATTATAAGCAACTAGCATCCCTATAACGAGGATTCCCAGAATCTGGATCTCGTTGAGATAACCTCTCCTTATAACCGATTGACTCACGTAGAAGATGAAGATACGCCAGAAAACGCGTCCTACAGCCTTCTTGATGTTACGACGAGGGCTTTCAGTCTCTGCGGCGGCGCTTTGAACTAGATAAGTAAACAGATCACTAACAGTCCAAAGTGAGAATTACATGGCAACAAGTTCCATGGCTTGGAACGAAAACGCTGCTTGAATTAGCACACTCAAAATACCAAGGAAACGATCAGTGTTAATGTTTGACACTAGCCCTGCTCTTGCGAGTGCACCAGGATGTTTCCAAAACTGACAGAGAACACTTTTGTCGGTAATTTATGGGTAGAAAAAAATCAGAAGAACGGAATACCCGAAACCCTATTCGCTCCTTGTTTGGACCACCACCAAGATCAATGATCAGTCCCGCAAGGATCAAACCGAGAATTAAGCTGACTATTTCGAACGTTAGAAAACTCGAAAGCAAACGTATTAAGGGCGTGAGCTTACTTTTAACCAACGAAAACACAAATTCGGCTATGGACCATTCGTCACAGAAAGGGGAAGTTGGCGTCATGACTCACCCTCTCCAAACCATCTGGACTATTATCAGATAATGAAAGTGAGAGATAGAATGGCCAGGTACCTTACACCGAAAATGTTGATGGCAACCATCAGTACTATGATGACCTGGATCCTTCCCTTTGATGGTAACACATCTGATGCATCAAGAAATACGTACAGCAGTGTAGAGTGCGACATGGTGTTCCTATGAGGGAATATGTATATCGGACCCATGAAATTGATTTGATCTATGACGACGAACATTGTCATCCCAGAAGGATAGAAGAAGGACAGCGGCAGAAATTTCAGAAGGCGTTGAGATGCTAGGGTGAAGAAATTGGAATGTGGCGCGTTCGATATGTGTAGATTGAGTGAACTTACGCGTTCGAATAAAAATAGTTCTTAACTCTGTTAATGAGGGAAGATTCGATATAACACAATACGTACCCACCCGACTGCGAATCCAAGAGCAGGATCAACCCATCGAGCGGCTAGTATCCATCAGCAACAACTTCTCTAGTGCATGCAGATTGAAAACCTACCAAAATGAGGAAAGGTGCCGGAGATGGGGGCATGTGTTGTCATTTCGGCGATAGAACATAATGACCTTTTATATTTGTTATGTTTCCCGTTGTCAGTCTATTGGCTGATGTTCTGTATATCAGCTGAGACTGACGAGTAAGCAACCGTGCCAACTAAGATATACGCAATAAGCGCTCCTAGCGGGCCCGCGCCCTGTAAAGCATGTCCGGAGCCAAGAAACAATCCCGTCCCTATCGTCCCAGCAATCTGAAAACAAAAGATGAGCGCTGAAGACGGGAAATTCTCTCACCACATACCGCAATCCTATAGAATTGAGATTGTTTGAACGTCGCATCTAGAACAAACCATGACACACACATCTGAACATGACGCTGTTTCAGACGTCGCTGAACACGATCGAGATCATGAGCATTAAACTTGTAACTCAACACCGCATATGTCAGTCCATCTCAGATGAAGAAGGACGACTGGCTCTTACCTGGGGTTAGAATCAATGCCATCTTTGACACCACTCGCAGGTGTGGAGGCCCTGATGTTGTTTTCTTCGTCGTTGATGCCTTTCTTCTCGTCGAGTGACATTACAAAAGGATGTGGGAGACCACCGGGAGAAGTCTTCCAGGCAGCCGAACCTATATAGGTTACCATGTGCCGTCAACGCCGGAGACTGACAACTAACTTGGAATTCGCTTACGACAGTCCAAACTTCGCGCTTCTTTTATCCATGAGAACTTTTATCTCAGCTGTCCGGACAGCAACGGTTGGAAAAAAACAGCATCAAACACACTGATCAATAACCAAGAACGAGTGGCAAATCAGAGATAGTGCAGTGATTACTCAATCAAGTTGATGCTGTTGGAATCTGGACTTGTAAAGAGACATAGAGGCATTGTATTACAAGATATTGTAGAGGAAGATCGAGGGCAATATAACCCATGTTTTAACTCCATTAACTGCCACTGTTCTTAGGCCACCTTGATCCAAGTCTTAATATACTCATTATCGGGTCTATCTTCCACCAGACTATTAACATAATCTATGAAAGTGAGGTGTAAACAGTTTCAAATGTGAGACAGAGTTGTCAGTATACTCTGCCTCCTTAACTCATGCTCAAAATAAATCAATATACACATTAAACATGTGCTTTTCTTGGCTATACTAATTACTATTGCAAAGAAAGAGGGTAACAGTCTTAACAGGGTCAAGAGAAAAGTTTCAGCACAAATTTAGCCTTAAATGTAGTCCAATCTACAAAACTGTCAATGTTACTAGGATGCCTAAGTATATGAAGTGTATATGTTGATACATGTCTAGTGTAACAGCTCATGTGCATTACACTCTTACTATACAAATTATTAATATTTACCGTTATTACTAATTATTACTTATTTAACATGTATATAAGTTGTGAGGTTAATTACGTAACCTCAAGTAGTCTTTTCGCACAACTGTAGCCAGAATCAATAGATAGGTTCTGACTTACGGTTCAGTGCGTGAAAGGCTAAGTAACTGCATTACATTTTTTTAAGTCAATCTACGTTGACTATCTTTGCTATGGCAAGTGATTGAACTTCCTCAAAAGGAGTTCCAACTTTATCATCTGTGTTGTACTAGAACAGTATTGCTCTGTTATAGTAGTGGGTGGGCATATCAATGTCCACAGGGAAAAGAGTTTCTGGGCATGATCCTGGGAACTTGGCAAGTGGAGTGTCTCAGAGCACTCCACAGGGATTAGGAAGTGATGCCACATCATGTTGTGCCATGAGTGTGGGAGGTAGAAGAATGCCAGGAGGCCTTTTCTCTGCTATACCCACTTGACCATCCAATGAGGGTCAGTCAAATGGAGCTACTAAAAAGCTCCATAGTTGGAACTGTGCAACCTCAGCATACCTTGACAGATATACAGGGTACCCATAGGGAACCCTACATAGAGGAGCCAGCTCCATCACAAGCTGGCCCATCATCAGATTTAGGGAGGAGAACAACATTCTCAGCCTACATTGAGATAGTCCCTGAGGAAGTACCTGATACCTCAGATACAGATCATGAAATGGGTACAGATGAGGTTCTCAACTGGAGAGTTCTCATGTTCTGGAGGGATCATATGGAGGTTCCTAAAGCTTCCACTAAACAACAGTTGTTGGCTAGAGTGGCTAAACATATTGCTATTCAGCAAAGTATGGGGGATAATATTATTCTCAAGGCCCCTGAAAAGTTCATTGAACTCTACATGGACTTCCTGGAACAGGAGATAAAAGAATACCTCCAGAGGAAACAGTATCAAGGATCTCAAGTATCTTTGGAGTGGCTGTCTCCTCTGCCCAAGAAGGATGAACCATTGTTATTATCTCTGGTCAACAAAGCTTTTTCAATGCTTCAAGCTCCTCAACAGTCAGGGGAAACTCCTCAGGATTATGTGGTCAGACAGGCTGCAATGGAGCATCAGAGGAGAGCAGCATTAGGAACAATTGTTCCTAATGAAGCTGCATCAACTGAGGGAGGATCTGCATTCACAGCAGATCCCAATTGTGC
>JABCKS010025244.1:0-20432 GCA_018851325.1 Termitomyces sp. DKA19 | reverse complement strand
GTCCTCACTGTTACTAAGGATTTCCAGTCACTAAGGTTCATTATGATGCTGATTGACAATTGTAAGGAAATAGAGTGCATTATGGATAGTAGATCCTAGTTTATTTCTATGTCAGCAGAAATTGCTAATGACCTTGGCTTGTTATACAACCTCAGCATCATTTTGAACATGCAAGATGCTAATGGCACCTTGGATTAATTGCTAGAACTTGCCAAAAATGTTCTCTACACTATTGGCAATTTAATCTTGTATCTTCAGATCTATGTATCATAGTCCCCTGCCTATGACATTTTGCTGGGTCATCCTTTTGATGTTCTGACTAAAAGCATGGTCAATACCCTTAGCAATATCAAGACCACTATTACTGTTACTGACCCAAACTCTGGTATGTGATGCATTATACCAATGTTTCCCCATAGGAAGTATAGAAAAAACAACTGCCAAAAGGTTCACTATAAGACAGAACCATCCTGTTGGTTTCAGCACTGAGAATAGCAACAATGCTAATAACTTAGCAACCATTATCAGCTATGATCATTCAACTGGTCTAGCAACTTGTATAGCTTCTTGTAATTTAGATAATGATATATTACTTACAAAATCTTGTACACATACAGACTCTTCTTTGGCATATTTGTATGCTACTGCTAGTAACATTTCTCCTTCTTCACTACTACCTTGTTCTTACTTTATTATAACTGATATTTCTAACCCATTGATTCTTAGACAGATATTACCCTTAGATACTTGCATTATGAACATTGCCCCTATCTATATTAATCTTTCTTTCCCTATACAATATGTAACTAACAATTCTGCTAAAAAAAAAGATGTTCAGGTAGAGAAGAAATACAAGCCTATTGCTATGAAGATCAAACCTGTCACCAGTCATATTAGCAAAGATTTCAGAATCAAGCAATAAATCCTTGGCAATCCTTTAGCAACAATGTCAGCATACAACCTGAGTCCCCCTCCTTTTAAACCAACTCAGCAATTTACTAGCAACTGGCTAGTGACCTTTGTTAAGGACTACAATACTAGCTTTCTCACTAGTGACAAACTTAACATACTCATCAATCTTGTTACTAAGCAAGAAAAGGTATTTGCTTAGGAAAACTCAGAATGAAAAAGCTTTTGCCCCAATTTCTTTCTCCTAGTCCAGATTACTAACTATTCCTCATATCCCTTAGGTTCAGTATAATTGCCCTATTCCCCCAGGCCTCAAGAAAGAAGTATGCAAGATCATCTGTGATAAGAGGCTGAGTAGTATCTATGAACCCTCAAACTCAGCTTACCAATCCTGCTGGTTCTGTGTCATAAGGAAGCTCTGAATTGTATACAGTCTAAAGCTGCTAAACCATATCATCATTTGTTATTCTGGAGTGCCACCTTTCCCAGATTATGTCACGAAATCTTTTGCTGAACATATTTGTGGCACTATGCTAGACCTTTATATTAGTTATGATGAGTGACTAATTAACCTAGCCTCACATAACTTAACAACATTCCAGACTCCTTTTGGTATGCTTTATTTAGTGACCTTATCAATGGGTTGGGCCAACTCTATATTGATCTTCCAATGATGTTACCTTCATTTTGCAGCCCAAGATACCCCACAATATATTCAGCTTTATAGATGATGTTGGTGCTAAGGGTTCCAAGGACTAGAAACTAATTAATAGTATATCTGCTAGGCATCCTACTAACTCCAACATTTGCTTAGCACTTTGGGAGTTCTTTGAACCTTTTTAACCAAATTCTCCAATGAATGAAGTATTGTGGTAGTATGTTTTCAAGTCACAAGCTAGTCTTATATGCCCTTACATTCAAGATCTTAGGTCATGTTTGCA
This sequence comes from Termitomyces sp. DKA19, assembly GCA_018851325.1. Lineage (NCBI taxonomy): Eukaryota > Fungi > Basidiomycota > Agaricomycetes > Agaricales > Lyophyllaceae > Termitomyces > Termitomyces sp. DKA19. The sequence continues at coordinate 18,582 of JABCKS010025244.1, read as the reverse complement.
TGTCTAGAGGTCAGGTACTAAATAAAAATTGCTTAGCCCTGCTTAAGTACTGGAGTTCATGCAAGTCACTATTAGAAATTGGAGCCTTTTTGGGAATGGTTGGCATCCTTAGGATTTTTGTTAAGAATTTTGCTCACTGTGCTAACAACTTAACAAAACTCACATATATAGGAGTCTCTTTTGAGTTTAGTCCCAATCAAGTCAATGCTCAGCAAAACCTTGTTAAGGCCCTCTAGGATGCTAAGCCCCTTATTCCCATTGACTATGAATTGCCTGACTCTATCATCTTAGCAGTTGATACATCATATATTGCTATAGGCTACTACCTTTACCAGTGCAATAGCAACAACTGCAAAGAATGATGCTACAATTGTTTTAGATTTATTATGATTAATAACAGGGAATCACAATTCAGTCAGCTCAAACTCAAGCTTTATAGTCTATATCATGCTCTTTAGGCCCTACAGATGTATCTTATTGAAGTCAGAATCCTCATCATAGAAGTTGACACTTGCTATATCAAGGATATACTTCAGAACTCTGATATTCAGCCCTTCACTAGCATAAATCACTGGATCATGGTGATTTTAATGTTCCACTTTGAGCTTGTCCATGTTAAAGGTACCTTCCATGACCCTGACAGACTTTTGTAACAACTGCTAAAGTCTAGTGACCCACTTTTGGATATTAGCAACAATTCAGCATATAAGGATTGGATAGATTGACTTTATGGTTTTGTTCACCAAGTTCAGCTCCCACTTTCCCTACTTTGCCATGTATCTTCAGTCTCACAATCACTACCTTCTCTCCTAGAGTTCCAGCCTGCCTATGATCTTTAGCTCTTAGTGACATTCACTAACAACACTTTGGATATAGCAGCTCCATGACTAGTAACTAGCAATGACTTTGGGCCTTTATGTGATGACACTACCATAACATATAGCAACATACCTTGTACCACTAAGGCTATTGCTAGTGACACTCATATCTTTATAGTACAGAAGTGGCTTAGCAACTTAGTCAGACCTGACAATCTTAGTGACAATGCCTATGCCACATTCATTCACTATGCCACTATATTTGTCCTTGTAGACAGTAAGCTCTGACAATAAAATAGAGATGATGCCCACAAACTATTTATTTCTATCAACTATTACTTACATATTCTGTGAGCAATGCATGATGACTTAGGCTATAGAGGACTTTTTACTACCCTTAGCCTTATTGGAATACTTTTGGTGGCCCCAAGTTAGTACTGACATTGTTTGGTATATTTGTACTTGCTACATCTGCCAGGTTCACCAGACAACTAAAGTACTTATCTTCACCAACTATTGCTATGCTAGTGCCCTTGTTCAGCAAGATATACATTGACACTATGTTTATACCACCTTCTAATAAGTTCAAGTATATCATCCAAGGATATTGTTTGCAAATACACTACCCTGAGTTCCATATACTTGCTAGAGAGAATAGTGATGCTATTGCCAAGTGGCTATATAAAGATGTCATTTGTTGCTAGAAAGCTCTTAGCAGAATTGTTACTGACAATGGCATTCCCACCTTAAAAGCCATTGCTTACTTAGCAAAAAAGTACAACTTGTACCATATATAGGTCTCTGGTTACAACAAGCATGCTAATGGTATAGTCAAGCAACACCTCACTTTGATGTTTACCAGGCTCTCTTCAAGGCAGTTGACAGTGATCAATCTAGATGGAGTACTGCTTGCTATTTAGTATTTTGGTCAGAATGTGTTACAGTTCACAAGCAAATGGGATGTTTCCCATAATATGCTATTACAGGTACTTATCCCCTTCTACCAGCTAATATAGTTGAAGTAATATACCTGCAACTACTGCCAAACTCCCTCATCTTTTCTACCAACCTTATAGCCTGCTAAGCAATCAATTTACAACATTGCCAAGAAGATCTTGAGCAACTATATGAAACTGTCTTTAGTACTCATTGCTTAGCTACTATCCATTTTGAACTAGAACATGCTACTATGATTTGAGACTACATCTTCCAGACTAGCAACCTTATCTTGATGAACATTAGGATCAAGGTTATCCATAACAAGAAGATGAGGCCTCATTACCTAGGCCCCTTAGTGATGATATCTTGTAACTATGGAGGTGCTTACATCCTTTGTAAATTAGATGGTTCAGTCTTGCATTGCCTGGTAGCTGCCTTTTACTTGATCCCCTATTTCACTAGAGAATGCATATTTGTGCCTAGCAACACTTTTGACATCAATACCTCCTGCTTATATGAACTTGAACAAACCAACTGATGACCTTAGCAACATTGCTCATGGAAGTGACAACTAAAAATCCATTTGTTAAGCCTTAGTGACTTTCTTTTCAATTCTTGTTTCACTAACTATACAGTCAGACAAACTGTCATATGTCACAGAAACATTAAGTCCTTCATCTTGTCTATTTTTTATCACCATCTTATTCATTTAAACATTTTACAGATGTTTTCATTTACATCTTGATATTTTTTGCTGTAATACTGCACTTAGCAACTTGTTACTAGCATTTGGCACACCTTTTGGGGTTACCATGCCATGATAATCTACTAAGCATTTCTCTTTGTATCACTAGTGCCAAGTGACAATTATTAGTGTGTAGCAATTATTCTGTCTTAGCCTTTTTCTCTTTGATTCTAGACTTGATATGATACTACTTATCTCTGGCTTTGCTTTTACTTTTTATTTCTTTTTAACTCTACTTCAGATATGTCACATTCTATTGGGCCCCTTAAGGAGGCCAGGCTACAAAGCCACTAAAAAGAAAAAATATAAAGCCTCTCAAGGGGGCTAGTCTATAATAGCAACAAGACAAAAATACTTAAAAATTTTTCTGGCAGGAAGTGATGGTTACTAAGTGTTGAAGTTGGTGTTGTTGCTGGGCACATCTCCTACTTCCTCCTCTCTATTTGCCACAATATCACTCTTCCTCTGCCAGGCCATGAAAATCTAGCAATCCTTTTGACTCCTGCTAGAATCATTGCTCAAGCTTAGTAGCTGATTCTCATATCCCTGCAGCAAGAAAGCTGACATTAACAGCTCTGGTAAGACTAGATCTTCATTTAGCTATTCTAAATTGTTATTCCTGACTTCCCTAAGCAGAGGAGAGGTATGTAGAATCTAATGACATAAGTTAGTGAAATTTCTAGTAACAAATATGACTTTATACTCACTAGGAGTGGAGTTGCTTACTCATTTTACTCCTCTTGCTCCTCTTTCACCTCTGCCTCAACAGGCTCTTTCCTTTCTTCTTTGACCTTCCTAGCTTCTTTGGTCACTTCTTACCCTTCCTTGATCTCCTACATATCTGCCTCACCCTTCAGCATCCTCAATCACTATTCCTTGCTCTCTCATCACTAGCTTGACCTTTGTCATTATATGAGTTGCCTCACACCCTGCCACAGTCATTGTTAGAGGTGTCACCTCCCTTATTACTATGTCATTCAGCATAGGGCCACTAGTGACTGTTCATTGTCATTTAGCCCTAGCCAGAGGCTCATCATTGCTGGTATTGTTGCTACCACTTCCCTTACTAGCAGTCTCCCACTGACTTTTCTGAGGTCACTTAGCAACCTTCTATTCTCTCACAGTTATCTCATCTTATTCAGTCAGCAGATGCAAGCTTGAGTGCTTGATCTGGATAGGCAACCTATTGGCCACTAACTCCCTCTGCTTCTTAATGAATGCCTATATCTGTTGCACTAAGGTTACTTAAGTCACTATTCTCTTGACAAAGTTCCCACCTTAGCTATATGATGAGTGACTATGGTAAGAACACCCTTTTCTTGAGCTATTATAGTGATAGCAGAGTTGGGCACCAGTAGAATACCAGCAGCCCTCTGGGTCATTCTCTGCCTAACAATTGTCACACTATACAGATGTTAGTGACAGTTTGTAACTTAACACTAAAATCTACACAATTATCACACTATACAAATGTTGGTGACAGTTTGTAACTTAACACTCAAATTTACCAATCCTTGGGATTTTCTAAATGCCTTCCTTTCTCCTGGCAACACTATGGTCTTTCCCTTGGCTTTCTTTAGCACAAGGCATGCATTCATTCCTATGTCCACAACAGTGGAGGCCTTTTACTAACAAAGTAACTCCACAAGCTCCTTGTTAGTAAAGGAGTCCTGCAGCAGTTCTTGTCTAGAAGATGGTAATGGTCACTAAGTATTTAGTAAAAGGTATAAACTCACCTTGAACTCTTCCTTATCTTCCTCACATGCTCTCCTTTTACCTTTGCTCTTCCTTGGACCCTTGGTTTTTCTTGATTACAAACATACCTAAATAGCATACACAATTCAAGTACTGACATATAGTATACTTGTTTATTTTTCCAATTAGGATGCTCATATTTTTCCATTTGACACATTTTATATACACTTTTGACATCATGTACTTACAGCAATAAAATTTTGGACATCTTAATAGATGCTATTACCTCTAGTGACTATCTTTCCTTTTTTGCTTACATTACTTACCACAGTATAAATACTCCTTGTACATACTTAAACCAACATGAAAAAGAAAGGTTATAGCCCACCACTGCCCACTAAACCCTCAGAGTACTCTGCTCATCATATCTCTCTCAGCTTCAGATCTCACTTCTGGTCTTCTTTGTTACTGTTAATGGCTTAGTAGCAAGCCTTAGCAGACTTATCCTTAACTTAGCATATTACCAAGTATAAGAACCTTATAGTGATATTAGTGTCTTAGTAATACTAGCAACTATGGCTAGCAACTAGTTTTTATGTTTGTCCTCCAGACTTTATTTGTTTGCACTTACATTGCTACTCCCATCCCCTTTCATTGCTAGGCCTTCACCAACCTTTAGCAACTTCTCTTAGCAACCTTTGCTTAGCAACTCATTACTCCTTTATTTCCCTCTCCTTTTATTTTTTCTACCTTAGCAATATTCACTCACTTTACTAACCTTCCCATATTCTATTGCTTAGTTCTTGTTTATTCTTAGTCTCAGTGACTTCCCCCTGCTCTCTTAGCAATTGTTTTGTCTTCACTCCTTTTTTTTTTCTTATTACTTAGCAATCTAGCAATCTTTCATTAGTGACTAGCAATTTAGGCTAGCATTAGTGACTCCTTTCACTTACACTCTATCACCCCTTACATTACTACTCTACAGCTTTAGTTCTCTGAGACATTTACTAACTTGCTCTCACATACACTCTTCCTACTTCCAGCTACCCTATCTGGTTTCCAGTGCATTTATAGGTTTTCCTTTTAGTTTCCTACATAGCAGCCAGGTAGTATAGAAGCACATCAGTGGGGAACCTGTACACCATCAAACTTCTCACTAGCTTGTCTCAGAGCAAAAAGCTCTCTTTCCAAGGCTTCAATACACTCATCTTTTGTTAGTAGTTGAGTGGTAGCAATAGCATACTGTAAAACCTCATATATTAGCAATTGCTGCATAGTCACTTACTCAGGGTCAGAATTAGCATTAGATGAAAGCCTGCCAGTAATAATCTGTCCTGAGTTGAGATGGTGCCATTCTTCAATATGTTCTATATAAAGCCATTTGCCAAAGTAGTTAGGGATTATAGTGCCTGACAGTAAGACAATCTTGCTCTCAGTATTATGATGGATTTTGCCCTGCTGGATTATATGCTTGAGTTTAATGCAAGTGCCTTCTACCATAGTATGACTGGGTTTGCCACAGAAATGGCAAGCACTACTGAAATGCTCCTGCTAGTAAGGCTAACTGCTGTTGACAAAAAGAGCTTCCAGGTGTTTCAGAGCACTAATGATCACTGTGGTGGTTGCTAATTTGAAGGCTTTATATTTAGGGGCTGGGGACTGTATTGCAGGAGTGTTAATAGCAGGTACAAAGATAATGCTGAGAGTGTTAGCAATAGATGTAGTGAGAGTGGTGGACTTAGTAGTCACTGTGTCAGTTCCCTTTGATACCCACTTTGCACCTTTAAAGACCTGCTTTACATCATAGAGATCCTCAGGATAGTGATCTAGAAGTGTGATTTCAAGCTGGCAAACAATTTTGGACCATATTGATGTGGGGATACCCTACTGGAATAAGTGACATTCTTTATTTTGGTAGAGTTTGCTATTAGCAGGGAGCCATCTAGCAATCTGTTGGAAATCTCAGTAGTAATCTAAAAAAGTCCTAAGGTCACTAAGCTACTATTAAAGGTCTGGTTAACAAGTTGCTTGAGGTTGCCAAGGGTGTAACATGCACTAGCATCAGCTCCAGAATACAACCTAAGTACTGCTGCTTTCTATTCCTGATAAGTGTAAGGCCAGGGGACATGGTCACTAATCACTAGGTTGTTGCTAAATTCTAGTAAGCCAAGCCAAGTTTCTGCTGTGTCATAAAAGACATAGCAGGCTGTATATTCCTTTTTCTGGATATTGTCAGTTATACCACAGTTAGCAAATAGATATTCCAATTCTTTGAAGTAATAAGGGAGCTTGTAGAGCAACTTTCATCCCATTTAGGAGCAGTTGTGTCATTATGAGGTGGCATCCAGGCATAGTGAGTGACAGGATTGTCACTCATAGTAGTTGTCAGTATAATTGGGGGAAGGGTGATCTGTTGTTTAGTAGGTGAAGCTGGAGTGGAATGAGGTTCTGGAAAGAAGATGGAGGAGTCAGTAATGGATAGTAGTGATAAAGGTGCACTAAGAAAGCTTTCTACAAAGATTCCAGAAAAGTTGCTAAGTAGTTTGCTAATGTCAAGGAGATTTCTAGCAGCTTCTAGTTTGTTGGAAAGAGGTCTGGAGGATGTAGTCTGAGAGGGGCTGAGTGAAGTTGATAGCAAATGGTCAGATAAATTGGTGGTCAATTGCAAGTGATGTTTTGCTTAGGCTCTGGTTTCTAGCAAAATGATTACCTAAAATCCCTTGCAGTGGGCTCTAAAATGATGTGATCCTATGCCACCTAGCTGCCATGTGGGAAACCAAAAGAAAGCCTGAAAATATACTGGCAATCAGATAGGGTAGCTGATAGCAGGAAGAGTATGTGTAAGGGCAAGTTAGTAAATGTCCCAGAGAACTAGAGCTGAAAGGTAGTAATGTAAAGGGAAGGGTGCAAGTAAAAAGAGTTGCTAATGCTAGCCTAAGTTACTAGTTGCTAATGAAAGATTGCTAAGTTGCTAAGTGATAAGAAAGAGTAAGGAGTGAAGACAACATAATCACTAAGTGAGTGGGGAAGGGGAGTCATTAAAAATAAACAAGGACTAAGTGACAGAATATGGAGAGGTCAGTAAAGTAAGCAAATGTTACTAAGGTAGAAAAAGGAAGAGAAGGGGATAAAGGGGTAATGAATTGCTAAGCAAAAGGTTGCTAGGGGAAGTTGCTAAGGTTGGTGAGGGCCTAGCAATAAAGGAAGATGGGAGCAGGAATGTAAGTACAAACAGATAAAAACTGGGGAACAAACACAAAGACTAGCCACTAGTCATAGTCACTAGTGTTGCTAAGACACTAATAACACTATAAGGCACCCATACTTGGTACCACATTAAATCAAGGACAAGTCTACTAAGGCTTGCCACTAAGCTGTTAATGGTGACAAAGAAGACCAGAATTGAAATCTGAAGCTGAGGAAGGTACAAAAAGCAGAGCACTTAAAAGCTTCAATATGCAGTAGTGGGCTATAACCCTTCTTTTTTATGTTGGACTAGGTATGTACAGGGAGTATTTATACTGTGGTAAGTAATGTAAGCAAGAAAAAGATGATTACTAAAGGTAATGGCATCTGTCAAGATGTCTGAAATTTTATACTGATGTCCAAATAATAACCAGCTGTAAGTATGCAATGTCAGTAATGTATATAAAATATGTCAAATGAAAAATACACATGCATCCCAAATGGAAAATAAGCAAGCATACTATCCATCAATATTTGAATTGTAGACACCATTCAGGTATGTTCATAATCAAGAAAAATAAAGGGGTCCAAGAAGTCATGTGTCCATAATATGTTTTTTTTAGAAGTGAAGTGACTGTGTTGCTAAGAGTTGTTGCTAGCAATCATTACTAAGGGAGTTCTTGGCCTGGTCATTCTAGATCCTAAGGCTGGATTCTATGTGATGAAGCTTGTGATCCCAAAAGTCTCATGATTGCTAAGGTCTCATGCAAAAGGCTACCTTGTTCCAGACCTTGGGTCCAGACCACACATGACTTGCTTGTGATCTGCAAGTCAAGAATCTACAAAATACTGAGTGATGGGCCAGTCTTGTACCATGTTCCCAAGTCATGTGCTGTCCAGATAAGATAGACAGAGATGTCATTAATAGTACTTAGCAACAGATGGGTCTTATCAACATGAAGGCCATGTCATCTCAGCCGACCAAAATCAGGATGAGCTAAATATAGATCACACTAAGGAGAAGCTTATGTCTATTGATGAGATTAAGGACTCCTTCAACAGTGCACCATTTGCCAATGATGACAGTGAGGACAAAACTGCAACATAAGTGGCTAATCATCTCATACCATGGCCAGGCACACCACCTAAACCCCAAGTTGCTGAACCACAAATTGAGAATGTCAATGATGTGCCATGACAGTCAAGTCACATCCTAGTCCCAACTGCTAGAACCAATCCAGACAATCCACCAATGACATAGGTAGAATGCACTGTTCAAGAGTCTTGAGAGGCAGCAGAGCAGGTCAGGACAGCCAGGGCAAAGAGAAGACAGGACATGGTGGTGGCACAGCATACCAATGATATGATGGCAGCACAAGGGACTGGAGCAGAACAACCACAGGCAACCCAGAACATTGCCAGTGTCCATGAAGAGACTCCTGATTTTGCCAACATTGCATCAATTGAAGACATTAAACAACTTCTGCACATGGCCAAATCTTTTGAGGACCCTATCTCCCTGGACTTGTAGGACAAACCATGTACCATGGAAGGAGGTGCAACAATTGTTGGATGCCAAACAATGGAAGGAAGCCTATGAGGAGGAGCTGAAGTTGCTCAGTGACATGGGTGTATGGAAACTGATACCTAGAGAAGATGTCCTGGCTGGCCACAAGATCAGGAAGGGTAGCCTCATGTTCAAGATTAAGTGCAATGAGCATGGGAACGTGGTCAGATTTAAGGTACAACTCAAGGGATACAAACAGATACATAGACAGGACTACACCAAAACAACCTCACCAACTGCACGCATGGAATCGTGGAGAATACTGCTCCATCTAGCCGCAGCACAGGAGTGGGATGCCATGCAGATCGACACAAGGACAGCGTTCTTATACGGGCTGGTCCCCAAAGACAAGGTTCAACACATGGAACAACCTGAGGGCTTTGAAGAACCTGGTAAGGAAAACTGGGTAGGTTGCCTACAGAAAGGTCTCTATGGAATGAAATAAGCAGGCCGGATTTGGAATCGCACCCTCAACAATAACATGGTTATCTGGGGCTTTATGCGTCTACCGTGTGAATCCTGCATTTACTTCCACAAAACCAGCACTGGCATAGCCATAGCAGCCGTACACGTGGACGACTTCCTATCTATAGCCAGCAGCAAGGAGGAGAACAACCGTTTCAAGAACCAGATGCAAACAGTATGGACTATATCCGATCTAGGCCTCCCAAGATTCGTCGTAGGCATCGGTGTTCAATGGAATCACAACAAGCGCTCGGTATCACTGTCACAGACTGCGCTCATCGACAAGATCATTCACCAGTTTGGTCAGAAGGATGCAGCACCCATATCACTTCCAATGGAACCAGGGCTCAAGTTACACGAAGTGAATCGGTCATCCTTACCAAAGGAAGAGCAGCTTGTATTACAACGCATGCCTTACCGATCACTCATAGGATGCCTACTTTACCTCGCCATTTCGACCAGACCGGATATCTCGTACTCTGTTCAACAACTCACCTCATATGTCGACTCTTACACGACAATACACTGGAATGCGGCTATATGACTGGTGCGATATCTGAAGGGAACCCGTGACCTCAAGCTCACGCTAGGCAGCAAGGCAGATCCAGTTAACCTCACCGGTTCTACCGACTCAGACTGGGCCAACTGCCTCGACACGCGGCGGAGCATAGGAGGGTACGCATGGAGCTTGGGCTCCGGCATGATCTCCTGTGCAACCAGGAAACAAAAAACCGGGGCGGTCTCTTACTGCGAAGCAGAATATATGGCGGCGTTCGAGACTGTCCAAGAATGCATCTGGTTGCGCGCCCTACTGAAAGGTATCGGCTACGACGTCACTAACAAACCCACCACCATTCTGTGCGACAACAATGCGGCAATCAAGCTATCTGAGGACCCCACTCTTCACTCACGAGTAAAACACGTCGATATCAAGTACCATTTTCTCAGGGAACGTGGACAGGCGAACGAGATATGTATCCGATACATAAACACGAAGTACAATGTCGCCGACCTCTTCACCAAAGCCCTGCCAGCCTCGTGATTCACCCGTCTCCGTACTTTACTCGGACTACAATAACGACACGATTCCATGTGAGGAGGAGATAGTGAGCTTTCCGGTGAGGAGGAGTGTTGGAACCCGGCTATTACACCGTCAACCTCACATCAGGGCCACACCCCCTGTGGCGCAATGGTAGACATGTTTCCCCTGATCTCACAATATAACAATGGCTCCATTGTTTATACAGACTCATATATATATAGCACATAGCGTACAACACCCTCAGTCAATTATATTGGACCGAGGGTGAGTACCTACACTCGTATCATACAGACCATCGGACTGACAACTATCCTTGGAATATATTTATACTTATGTCTATCATACAGGTACGATCGACTTATAGTCAATTATATTGGACTGAGGAATATATTTATACTTACGTCTATCATACAGTGTGATTACCCTGCTAGAGTTTTAACAGTCCCTCGTGTTAGCTTGGTTCCCCTCTCTCGGGAGAGGGATCCGGCACTCGAGAACTCTTCAAAACTCCAGAAATCGAATTTCTTTCCCGCAACGCATGGCCCTCCCTGACTAAGCCCCTCTCCAACCCTCTCTTTTTACCTTGCCGTCTCACTCGACAGCCTCGAATTGAAGATTAAAGATGATGCGTTAGATAGTTCCAGATCGAAGGACTACGTCACCTTTCATGATTCTATGTTCTCCTACAAGTCCTACATGATACAATACGACAGGCGATTCCCTAATATCTCCACCTGGTGTTGTACACACATGTGACGATTCCACTGCAGGCGACATCTCCGCGGTAACCTACAAATACCGTCGTCAAACCCCGCACACAAACTTAGAAACGGAAAACATACAGGCATGTACAGATCGTCTGGAAGTAACATAGCGCATTCTTCTGATCGTGGTGGAGGCCATGCTAGCATAGTACGTGTTTCGTTCAAACTCAATAGATGTCTGTGTCCGTAAGGCCGGTAGTGGGAGGCTACAACTCGAATATCTAGACCCTCTGACCGCCAAAAAGCTTTCTAGACAGACAAAGCTTACTTAGGATTGTATGATCCGATGATGAATAGTATGAAATGTAGTTCGTATGTTCCGCGTCAACGGTGCAACTGCATCGTTGGTGACGGTGTTTACGCTAAACTAGTATGATTATCCCAAAAATGAGGGCAAAGGTAATGGTACAGAGCGCGTCAATGACTCCAGACACAACAAGACTCATATTATGCTTCTCCGCAGATATGTTAGTTGATGCAATGGTTTCTGGTTCAATACTCTTTGATTCTGCAGTTATTGTGACTCACCAGTAAATGAGACATTACGAGCTATTAGATCTGGAATCCCGATAAGCCTGTTACAGGGGATTTCATTCGTCAATCATTGGGCTAAATGATCAAACGACGCACAAAGGACGAGAAACCACCCGCCTGCACTCAATACTCCGTCTGATCCTTCTTCAAAAGCTTCTTTTAAGTAGGTTTAGGTTTGGCGTGAAGGTCGGCTGAAATGTACACGCTTGAGTTAAAGTTTTTCAAAGTTTTGGGACGAACTTAGTGATGTAGAAGCATTGGAATCACAAGCTGCGTTAGCTTGTTGATTGTCAGTTGACCTATCGACAATGTTCAGATTATATCCTTACTATCCTGACCATCAGATCTATGATCAAGAGAAAAGCCGGAAAATGTCTAAGTTGCAGCATTAGAATTGTAAATCGAAGCGGAGGATCAAATTTACTCATGATTTGTTTCCTAACTCCAAGGTAGTGCCCTCTAGCATAGACTTGATTCTGGTGGGGCAATCCATGAGAAAACAGCGGGTACCCAGAGTATTCAAGTTCGAGCCATCATGGCGAACGCGTTTCCGTTTAAAGGAAGTAGATGTAAAACAGCCAGAAGCCACGCCCATACCTCGTGTTAAGGCCGAAAGAGGAAAACGTGGAGCGGTGCAAACTTAAAAAAGCACGGGAGATACCTGGGAGTGTGTTCTCAGCAGATGTCCTATTCATGATCATTGAAGTAAAACATCTAAGAAAGCCGCATTTGTCGGCATTGGACATAGATGAGAAGAAATACCCCAAACCAGTGATCATTGAAGGATGAAGTCCAGCCATATACTACAGATGATCATAAGGTGTGTCCTAAGCACACATAGCGCTAACAGTCAGTGGTATACAGATCAAACAACCCGATCAGATCTCGGTAGCGCCAGAATATGTTCCTCTAGTAATATGTGAACCATTGAATGGAAGGCTTTCCAGGGAGTCTCTGACACTCAAGGTGGTGTACATGACTGATGTGACGGGCGTAAAAATGCCCCCGCCCGTAGATTGGGGCTCCTACAAAGTTATTGACCGGAATCTCGAGTTGTCAGTGGGAATTCTTACCAGTAGGCTGGTATTCGTATACAAACGCCTGGAAACACTTGATTGCGATACAACATGACCTCTTGGAGCATCACCCGTGGACGATGACCTGAAACCTTCCGCGACGAGATTCATTCGCTGTTGGCTCTTCCTTCGATTCTTCCATACACTATCACGTTTGAGAAAGAACCAAAACACAGCCAAGACGATCAAGGCAATGCCGGCGAGGCCCCCGACAACTCCACCTGCAATGTCACTAGCGTGAGATGTCTTCTCACTCGTAACGGCTGACTCAGACGGCTGTACTCCTGCTGTGGCCGGCAAGTTACCTCCGACTGATGTCATCCCTGCCTGTTTCGAAGTAGTTGTTGGTAATGATTGGGAAGCCTCTTGAGTTGTTCGTGAGCAAAAAGAAGGCATCCGATTCAAGAAATTAGGAAATCCCACCTGCAGCTGCAAGAGTAGGATCAAACGTCCAGCTTGTCTACAGGTCTTTGAGCATAAATCGGATTTCGATTCATGCCAGATTCAACCTTACTAATGTCCAAATAAGCCCAACTAGGTATCTCGACATCCGCAGGTGTTGGTTTCGGGAACCTAGTCATCAGTCAGATAGCGGCGAAGCATAATCCATAGGAGACACGTTTTATTATCACTCTGAGAACAATCCAACGTCCAATTTCCCCAAGTCGTGAAATGACGACCTTGGCACCCTCCGCAGGCGCTGATCAAAGAGTATACGACAACATTACAAGCACATATATTGGCTTGGGTGGAGTTTGGGCCTAGATAATGAAAGCCAACAGGGATTGAAGGTACTTCAAAGGCTGGAAATTCGATGAAACTGGAAACATGAGGGAAAATAAGGTATTTACATACGTTGGTTTGGTGTGCAAACATTCTCGAGATACGCGGCAACTAAACACGGCGTTTGGTTTCGCGAATTAATCGCCTGTTATTCAAGGAATATCAGCTCGGGAATCAAGTAGCAGAGGAAGAGAAAACCCATGAATATTGTGGAATGCATGTTGTAACATTCGAGAGTTGGGCGACACTGTGCATTGCCCACAACAGTAGCAGAAGGACCAACATCTTCACTGGCGAAAGGCTAATGGAAATCAAGCGACGGAATCTCTCAGGCGTTTAGCATAATTCAAACTTGTACGGCGTTTTTAGTTGATCGTGGCCGTCTCATGGACAATATGCCCATACCGGTACGCACGGATCTTGCAACCGCATACATCAGTTATTCTTAAGTCATATTGTATCTGCCGCCCGGGGTCTGCCATGTTAGCATGTGAATTGTGTGTGTGATCAATCAAACTTTTTCATACAGCGAGCAAGGTTTCAGCCATAAGGTGTACACGGACCGAATCTTTATCATATAAACGATTAAAGAGATATCCAAAAAGACCGTCCACAAGAAGTCACGTGACCACACTTATCGGGGTTTCATTCAAAGCTCTGGTGCCCCGGTGTAACGACCTGCAGCTGAATTCGACACAGGATATGTACTTCCAGTCACGTGAGTGACCAACACCTGACTGGAACCAGTATAATTGGTAGCAGGAGCGTTGATTGGGGCAGGATAGGTACTTGGGTCGGAAGGATCCTACATAATCATTAGTTGAGTCCAAAAAAGGAAAGAGATACCTCACATAAAGCCGCTGCGAAGTCATATTGGCCGAGAAGCTCGATGGAGCAGTGGCGAAACTCATAGTGGGGTTTGGGGGAGTTGGCGCGACAGCCTCATAGTTGATCTCTGCGGAAGGTGCAGTCCTCAAGCGACGACGACGGGTCCACCAAAACACCAATGCAACAATCAAGGCAAGACCAACAACGCCTCCAACAACACCACCAGCGATAGGTCCAGCTCTCGAGGACGAAGAATCTGAGGAAGCAGGCGTTGAACTAGGATTCGGAGATGCTGCAGTGCTTTGAGGAGGGCCGGTCGATTCCGGTGCGCCTATACGGAGTAAATAAGTTCCACTCATATATGACATGGACATCTCTCACCGGATGTTGCTGCTAGCGAAGCCGAGGTCGCGTTGAAGTCAGGCTGATACGACTCTCAGATTCATCAACGTCCAAAAAAGAAAGGGCCATACTGATGGATCATCGAATGCGTATTGAGGTACTCTAGTGCCTGAAGGAATAGTGGTTGGGAAACTATACGAAGTTAAGAAAGCTATGAAAGGCGATGTATCGATATCAACTTACATCTTAGGAAACACGGTAGTGCAATTGGCATTGAATTCATCCCATCTGCTACAAGATGGAGCCATCAAGACGTGCGGTGAAGATCGAGCTTACGGCAACCACATAGCGCCTTGACAGTCAGCGCACATGCTGACCAGGTTGTAGAAGACCCCGCTGCACCCACATTTATTTGCTTGTTCTTGAGGGGGGCCAACATAGACCTTGTTTGGACCTAACGGGCTGATAGTAAATCCTACATTGTTCGTTGAATCACTTTTCATCCACTTCATAAAAAGAAAACGTTGCACGTACCGCCAGCGTTACAAGCGCCACCAAGGAAGGCTGCAATTTGGCATGGAGTCTGGCCTATTGTGTTAAATGACTTGACGACACCAGTCAGGACAGCTAAAAAAAAGAGTGGACAAGACCTTACCCATTCAAAACCATCGTTGCATACCACGGTTGACGTCTGAAGAAAGGTTCATTGGGGAAGATTGGATCGACATCGCGGATGAACACCTCACCATACCACTTTCTCTGCAACGAGGATTCGATAACCTTGATGGGAGAAGACAAGGGAACAGCCAGAGAACTCCTCTTCATATTTGTCCCTGAGTTTTTTTTTGTATCTATCAAGCCGACTACTATTCACAAGTGGGAATTCTTCGGCAAGGTATGTCAAATGATAGATCGATGGGCGTTGATGACATATGATTTGCACAGCCTTCTGATGTAGCATAGTTTATCCTCAGTATTATGACCATGCTTTCGGCATGGATGCTTGGTCTTAGTTTCAGTCTTATATATATATAATTTGTGCAGTGCGTATATAATGTTACAATTATGATACTACTATTAAAGTATACAATTATCAAGTGGGTCTTGATATAAAAACTCAATACTGGGTCCCATCATTTCAAAACTCAATGTTTAGTCCAAGCCTCAATTTTGCTGTACTCAGTTAGGGCCTTGATTTAAGAAGTCAATGCTTAGTCCCAGTTTCAATTTTTCTGTACTTAGCTAGGGCCTTGATTTCAAATCTCAATGCTTAATTCCAGTTTCAACCTTGTTGTACTCAGTCAGAGCTTTGATTTCGAAACTCAATACCTAGTCCTAGCATCTGAAAACTCAACACTTAGTCCTTGCCCTAATTTTGCTGTACTCAGTTAAGGCCTTGATTTAAACTCAATACTTAGTTCCAGTTCCAATTTTGCTGTATTCAGTTAGAGCTTTGACTTCAAAAGTCAATATCTACAGTGGCTCAAAAAACTGTCCCAATGTTTTATACTTTTTGAAAGATGACATTGGCATGAAAGATTGGAAGTAAATAAAAATCTGGTTAAATCATGTAAAATACTATAGCATTGCAGCTACAAATTGCATCTTAGCCTATGTAATTTAAATCAAAACTGATGGAGTAATGGCCATTTTAAAATATTCACTCATTGGGACAGTTTTTTGAGCATTGATAAGACCCATTTGTTGCTGAGTACAGTTACTGACATCTCCAATGATCTTATTGGGACAGCACATAACCTGGGGATCAGCACAAGATTTGCACAAGACCTTAGCAATTATGGGAATTTTTGAATCATGAGTATTTATCACATGGAGTCTAAACTGTGCATCTAAAATAACCTCACCAAAAGCCTCCTTAGTGATGTTTGCTAGTGACAATCCTTAGCAACCTAGGCACTTTGCTTTCAAAAGAAACATATGAACATGTGACTTCTTAGACCCTTCATTTTTCTTGATTACTAACATACTTGAATGGCATCTATACTTCAGATACTGATGTTTGGTATGCTCTTTAATTTCATTCTGACACATAGTATATACTTTTTGAGATCAAATACTTATGTTTGGTTACTATCTTGACACCCAGTATGCATTTTAGCAGATGCCATTACTTGCAGTAACCATCTTTCTTTTTAGGCTACATTACTTACAAACAGTATAAATACTCCCTGTATATACCTAGTAGAACAACAAAGAAATGGATAGAGCAACCCCAAGTACTTATCCCTCAGTATCTCTCTCAGCTTCAGAACTCATTCTTGTTCACTCTTACTCTCATTAATGGCTTAGCAACAAGTCTTAGCAACCTCATCCTTAATTTAGTATAGTACCAAGTATGGGTGCCTTAGTGTTATAGTGTCTTAGCAACATTAGCAACTACAGCTAGCAACAAGTCTTGTATATTCCCCAAGTTACTCCCCCATTTGACTTACATTCTTGCTCCCCTTTTCCCTCTTTGTTGCTAGGCTTTTTACCTACCTTAGCAACATCTTCTTAGTGATTGTTTACCTAACAACATGTTCTTAACCCCTTTCCTACTTAGCAACTTCCATTTACCTTACTGACATCACTATTATATACCACTTTGCCTTCTATTCCTATTCCATTTTTTTCATTTAGCAACATACCATTAGTGCTTAGCAATTTAGGCTAACAATAGTGACTCCTTTTACTTGCATCCCTTCTTTACCCTACTATTTACAGCTTTTATTTTCTAGGACAATTACTGACTTGCCCTTACCCACATCCTACTGCCAGCTACCCTATCTGGTTGTCAGTGCACTCTAAGTCTTTCCTTCTAGTTTTCTGCATAGCAGCTAGGTAGCATAGAAGCATATTAGCATCTTTAACTTTGCAGATTTATTCCTATTTTAGTTAGAAATAAAGAGTAAGTTGCATGTGGGAATATCAACAGAGTCATGTGACCATGTTTGGGTATATTTAGAAGTGGTTTAAGTTGGTTGAACTATATCTTGACCTTTAACCACTATTATAAAAGCTACTTTTCCTACATAATGCTCTACTGTTGCTTCTCTCCTTACTCAAGGGTATTTTCTATGTCAGATTGAGGCTAAAACTGGTCTAGGGAAGTCTACTATTGAGAGGATCAGTAGAGAGTTGGAGGTGGACAAGGAAAACCATTCTGAAGGCTATTTATGATGATTTTCTTAAAAGATATGTGATGTGTTTCAGCACATGTTTTTCAAAAAGGCTTTGTCATGTTTATGTGTTATATCTTGTAAAACACTCTTTGTTCTTCTTAAGAAACATATGTTGGAATAACTTACAATAGTTCTTAAGAAATATACAATAAAAAAATATAACAATGTTATACAGAAATAATGTACAGAAACACATATTATATTGCTTAGCACATGACTGTTGATTCATTTATCAGGATGCTTAATACATAGTACTGAGTTAGTAATATAGAATACAACATTATAAGCCTTCCAAGAAAGACAATAACTATAATGAATTGGCTATTATGCTATTAGACTTATTGATAATAATTAGTTAATTACTACATTATGGTAGTATCCAGATAATACTACCTTTAAATTAGTTTATTTGTACTTGTATAAAATAACACCTCACTTTAAAACTTTATAGACAGAATCAACTAGTTTTGTATTACAACATGTCAACAGTAAGCTACATGACCCATAATGGAAACATTACATTTTTTAATACAACTGAGCAATTACTTATTTATAAAGCAGAAGATGAACTTTTAAGAAAGAAGTTCATTGCCACCTGTTGTAATCAGAATATTGA
>JABCKS010025243.1:0-20506 GCA_018851325.1 Termitomyces sp. DKA19 | reverse complement strand
CTTAATCCCAGCTCTAACCTTGCTGTGCTCAGTTAGAGCCTTGAGTTTCATAACTCAATGCTTAATCCTGGCTCTAATCTTGCTGTGCTCAGTTAGAGTCTTGAGTTTCACAACTTAATGCTTAATTCTAGCTCTAACTAAGTGCAGTCAGGTTAAAGTCTTAAGTTTCACAACTCAATGCTTAATTCCAGCTCTAACCTTGTTGTACTCAATTAGGTCTTTGATATCCAACTCAATGCTTAATCCTGGTTCTAACTTTGCTGTGCTCAGTCAGAACCTTAAGTTTTACAACTCAATGTTTAATCCCAGCTCTAACCTCATTGTGTTCAGTTAGAGCTTTGAGTTTCATAACTTAATACTTAATCTCAGCTCTAATCTTGCTGTGCTCAGTTAGAGCCTTGAGTTTCACAACTCAATGCTTAATTCTGGCTCTAATCTTGCTGCACTTAGTCAGAGCCTTGAGCTTCATAACTTAATGCTTAATCTCAGCTCTAACCTCACTGTGCTCAGTCAGAGCCTTGAGTTTCACAACTTAATTGCTTAGTTTTAACTTTAACTTCACTGTACTTAGTGTCTAAGAAACTGAATTCAATGTTGAACAATCAAGAAATACACTGATATATACACTTTTGCTTTAAAAATAATTTTTAAAATCAAATCAATAGTCCACAATGTATTAAAAGTGTTTACAATTTATATTACAATTTTTCCACTAATTTTTCACTGTAGAAATGAGCCAACTCTGAAGTAGTTACTCTAAAAGGAAGGTTCTTAGTCAGTCTTAGTCAGAATTATGCAAGCATTGTCCAAAAAAGGAAATTCCCACGAAATGATTATATATAGATATAGTTCATGCCTTTGGCACAGGCCTGTAGTTTTTGCTTAGACCTAAACTTAACTTTGCTGTATTCAGTTAGGTCTTTGATAGCCAACTCAATGCTTAATCCTAGCTCTAACCTTGCTATGCTCAGTCAAAGCCTTGAATTTTACAACTCAATGCTTAATCCCAGCTCTAACCTCACTACACTCAGTTAGAGCCTTAAATTTCAAAACTTAATGCTTAATTTCAGACCTAACTTCACTGTACTCAGTTAGGTCTTTAATATCTAACTCAATGCTTAATCCTGGCTTTAACTTTGCTGTGCTCAGTCAGAACCTTGAGTTTCACAACTCAATGTTTAATCCCAGCTCTAACCTTATTGTGTTCAGTTAGAGCTTTGAGTTTCATAACTTAATACTTAATCCCAGCTCTAATCTTATTGCACTTCAATATCCAACTCAATACTTAATTTTAGCTTTAACTTTGCTATACTCAGTTAGAGCCTTAAGTTTCACAACTTAATGCTTAATCCTAGCTTTAACCTTACTGCACTCTTTGAGTTTCACAATTCAATTGCTTAGTTTTGACTTCAACTTCACTGTGCTTAGTATTAAAAAAACTGAATTCAATGTTGAACAATTAAGGAATACACTAATATATATACTTTTACTTTCAAAATAATTTTTAAAATCAAATCAATAGCCCACAATATATCAAAAGTGTTTACAATTTATATTACAATTTTTCACTATTTTTTCACTGTAAAAATGAACCAACTTTGAAGAAGTTACCTTAAAAAGCAAAATTTTATGTAAGTCTTAGTCAGAATTATGCAAGCATTGTTCAAAAAAGGAAATTCCTATGAAATGGTCATCACCTTATATATAGTAATATATCATCTTTGTTATCTTTCACATTAAATTGTAATTTATAATTATAGTTTTGTATAACTATCAATTTATATATCTGTTACATTACTTGATACACTTTTCTCATATATCAATCTCACTGTATTTTTCCTTATTATTGGTGAAATGCTTGATCCTATTAAAAATAACTTCTATACTTCTTTAATAATCTTAATAAAGTATTAGTTTTCTACATTACAATGGCAGTTAATGTAATGAAGGAATGAAAAATATATGGCTACTTATATAATCTTCAACTTTAGTATATGCTATCCAATTTTTTTAAGTAGCCTAGACCTTTAACCTACTAAGCAACTATGCCTCAGTCTTTATTTTTACTATAAACTTCTTGAGTGATAACATTTTTTTTGGCTCTTTGATTAGAAGCTTCTTTTCTTTTTACCTACTCTCATTTGTCTACTTTTTGTATGATCATCTTCTATTCTCATTGATTTTTTCTTACTGAAAATTCTTCTCCATAGTGTCTTTTTTAAATTGATTAAAATTAGCCTCCTCTTTAAATGTTTGTACCTTAACAATGCTTTTCCCAAATTAAGTCTTGGTATTTCTGTATATATATACAATGTTCAATTTATAATTATTATAACAAAAACTTAGAGAGTTTTTATTATAATATAATTGTGTAAATTATAACTATATATGCATTTCAAAAAATAGTAGAACATATACACTACCCAATACATATGTACTTACCCATTGACTTATGAATTATATGATAAGCTCATGTTTTATTATAGTAGATACATTTTTTTGCCAATTAGAACAATCCCTTTTGAAAAAAAAAGATAATATTACTAAGAAATAATTTACTTTTTAAACAAAAAAGCCTTAGAATGCTAGGTCTTCACTAGTTTAAAGCTAACAATAGTAATATTTTTCTAGTCAACATCTATAGTAGTTCCAGAATGCAATAATAAATGTCAAATTATTAAGTTTATTATATATTTCAAATTCTTGGAATTTTATAACTACTTTGTATCTATATTTACTCTGTAATACCTCTTAGTATGTCTATTATAACAAAAGCTCTGACTTTTGACTAGATGACAGATGAATTGTTTTGATCTTAGATTGTTACAGATTTTAAAGAAATTAAATTGCAATATATAAAAGTTTGATGTTTTTAAATAAGAATCTTCAAAAGATAAAAAAACATAGAACAGATTTAGTTAAATAAACTTATAATTGACCAGAACACAGAGTATTACTAGGTCTAAACCTTATTAATTGTATTTGTCAGTACTTAACACTGCAGTTAATGGTTCTTTCATTATTTTTTTTTCAGCTAACTTTATTTTTTATGTTTTAATCTTTATATTCTCTTTCTCTTATTTTTATTTGGCATTGTCTTTATTTATAGGTGGCTATTATAAGTTATAATAAAAGTTTGAAAGTATTATTTAGGTAAAGCTTGGCAAAATAGAGATTGAGATTAAATTAATAGGCACTGATATAATTTTATATTATTTAGCTTTTGTTAAAAGATCTATTAAAGTCAGCTGCCATTCTTGTTTCCTTTATTCTGAGCCATTTTTGCATTTCCACCTTTCTATCTTTTAGTGACAAATACTTTCAAATTAGGGCTATTTAACAGTGCTACTTTGAAGTGGCTATGCCTTAGAAAGCTAGAAATTAAGGTCAATTAAGATGAACTTTCACTTTTGAGATTGGACTTTAGACTTAGTATTAAATAGTGTTTTTATTAAAAGTTTGAAAGTTAATTTTCCAAACACTAATATTGGAAATCCTTAGACTTGTTCTTTTTGAATTTCTCTTTATTAAATAAATAGTTAGATTTCTAAAACTTCTTATAGATATTGAATATACTTTAGATCTCCCTTTACCAATTGTATGACTAAACTACAGTCTCTAAAGATCACTTTTAATAGTAGAATAAGTTTTTTATTTTAGTTTAGAAGCTTCTTTTAGCTATTAGAGTTACTTTTACTTCTAAAAGTTCTTTTTCTACTATTGTATCCTAATTTAACTAGCCTCTATAAATACTTCAATACTGTCAATAGACTTTCTAAATGCTTCTGAGCCTTAGAACAATGCTTAGCACTATTTATTAGCTCTAAAAGACTTAAATTGTAATAGAATGCCTATTATATTCTTATTTTTCATTTTATGCTGTTTTAGTATACTTTGGACATATATTATTATTTATTTATTATAAATAGTAATGTTACCTAATACTACCTCTAATTACTTTATTTGTACTTATATAAGACAGTACTTTACTTCATACTTTATAGACAAATTAATCAATTAATTTTATATTACAATATATAATAAAATAAGTTATACAACTTGTTATAAAAATATTACATTTTTTTAATATAAACAAGCAATTACTTGTTTATAAATTACTTATTTATAAAGTAAAAAACAAATTTCTAAAAAAGAAGTTCACTGTTACTTATTACAATTAAAACATTAAAACTTTTAATGTTCACTTTTATTAATGAGTACCATAGTAACTGTATATGATTAAGTGCTTAGACCTAGTTTTAAATTAGAGTTTGATGGAACATTACAAAGTACTTCATATAAAACAGTAGATTTTGCTATGTTAATCTATAGTATAGAGAGAAAAAGCAATATAATAAAGGGCTGCTAGTAGCTATTTTCATTTAACTACTATATAGTAGTTAGATTAGTATCATTACTAAAGATATAAAAATGCTCTTTACTTAGTAATACCTAAAGTAAGAGCTAGATAATTTAGCAATGACAATAGATAAAGGACAAAAATCTTTGTATATACTTACAATGTTATAAATAGAAAGTTTAAAATTCTTCTTTAATGTTATAAAAGACTAATCTGACCTTTTGTCAGGGAATACTACTGTTAGAAGTATTGATAATGAATTTTATAAGACTTGCAACTCTGTATAATTGCAAATTAAACTAATACTAAATATATATATAGTGAAACTATCTGTATTTATCAAAACAATTCCTAAGAATGTTAAAAACACTTTAGATATAGATAGTGAGATGTAATCTGATAACATCTTTTATAAAAAGGTGTTAGTATTTTAGCAAAGTTAAGTTAAGATCTTAAAAGTCTAAACTCAATAATATTTAACTATAAAAGTAGTTAAATATATAGCAATTCAGCAATTATTGGATAATAGAATTATACTAATCAATCTAGTAAAGTTTATAGAACTTTATATACTTTTTCTTATATAAGAAATAAAGTAATACTTTTAGCAGAAGAAGTTACAGAGATCATAGACATTATTCATAATACTTTTACTAATTATAGAAGTAAATACTTTAGAATAAACTTTTGCCATCTTGTTACTATGCCTTTAGCTACAAATTATAATCTTTTACTATTATAAAGTCTGTATTCTAAGAAAAACCATAATAATTACAAGTTATACACTATTAAATATTTATTTTTTATTCAGTGGAGTTTCTGATGAACTCTAATTGTCTTATAATTGTGAATAGTCAAAAACCATAAATTATCTGGAATTATAATTATTTTTAATTCATTATTTTAGGTGAGATTATCCATTATTACTCTATAATACTTACATATTAATAAAAATCATCTTCAATTATTTTATTTCAGTTGTTATATTTTCTTATACTTAAATACATATATTTACAATATACTATATTAATTAGCCTTACATGATCATTTGCTTTGAAATTCTAATTGTATTTCTCTTAAGCATTTCTTTGACAATGACCACACTTATATTTGTCTATATCTTAGTTTACTTTTCTATATACTTTACTTATTATTTTTAACCTTAATAATAACCTATCTATATATAATGTTATAAAATATATGGAAAAAAGCAAGAAACTGAGTGCTGACAAAGAATTACATAGATTTGGTCAGTATGATAGTATCAAAAACTTTAGTTTTTTTCCTATGTGTATATATTTATATACTATAATACTAATTAAAATATTAAGAAAATTGTTTTTAAAATTACAAAGTATATATTAGCCTATTTATTTTTGATTTATTTTAACTCATATTGAATTCAGCTTATTAATAATGCTTTGGCAAAATTATACTAAATATATCATTATATAAGTGAATTTCATTATTTTTAAAATAAATAAAAAAATATATATATTGACCTATTTATTAATTGATTAATGTTAACTAATATTAAAATCAACTCTTTGAGGGAACTCTGATAATTCTAGGCTATTGATCTACTGAATATCATATAATATTAACTACTGTAAAAGCAATATAAACTTGTAAAAATACAGTATAACTTAGCTGAGCTATAGCTAAGCTAAGGCAACAAATAAGTAACAAGCAAGTATAAAAGCAAGTGAAAAGCAAATAAGAGGTCAAGGATAAAAAACAGATTCAGCTAAAAGACTGTTTATAATATTAAATATGTTTATAGTTAGTTTAATGGATAAAACTATGAATATTGCTATTATTTGGTCTAAAAATATTCTATCTTTAAACCACCTTATATACTACATTACTAATAATGACTAATACTTAATGAGATCATTGAGCCATAGTATATAAAGGTAAATGATTAAATAATAATTAATAATGAATAAAGGTCTTATTATATGACTTGTAAAAACAACTAATATAAGATAAAAAAACAATAGAAAAGCTAAATAGCTAGTCAAGTAGCTAGATATGTCTACAACATTGGATTAAGCCTGGAATAAAGTTGGACATCTATAAAAATGAATAGTCTTCTTATAGCTACTAATAAAGTATTTTAAGTTATTAAAATACTAAAAAAATTATTTTTAGAATGATAAAGTATGTATTGGCTAATCTGTTGTTTGATTAATGTTAACCAACATTAAATTTAGCTTATATTGAAAACTGAGTTACTAAGCTACATATATAGAGCTCTAACTAAATAAAGTAAAGTTAAAGTAAAGATTGAATTATACTAAGCATTGAGTTTCAAAATGTTGGAACTAAGTATTGAGTTTTAAAATTAAAGCTCAAACTGAATACAGTAAAGTTAGAACTGAGGCTAAGCATTGAGTTTTAAAATTAAGACAATTAATTATAGAAAACTTAAAGCTGTGACTAAGCATTAAGTTTTAAAATACTGAAAATGAGTATTGAGTTCTAAAATCAAGGCCCTAACCAAATATAGTAAAGTTGGAACTGGAACTAAGTATTAAGTTTTGAAATTAAGGCTCTAACTAAGTATAGTAAAATTGGAATTAGAATAAAGTATTGAGTTTTAAAATTAAGGCAACTAAGTATAAGGAAATTGGGAAAGTATTAAGTTTTAAAATTAAAACAACTAAGTATAGAGAAATTAAAGCTAAGACTAAGAAATGAGTTTTAAAATTAAAGCCTTAACTAAGTATAGCAAAAGTTGAAACTAGGATTAAGCTTTAAGTTTTAAAATCAAGGCTTTAACTAAGTATATTGATATTGGGGCTGGAACTAAGCATAAAGTTTTAATATATAACTACTATTTGCACTAAAGTTACTAGTAGTTATATTTGTTTATCTTTTATTTCTATATTTTTATTTATTTTTGCTATATTGCATCATTATAATGTAATAATTTTATTTAGTATTCTTTATAATTAAACTTTATTTTTGAGTATAAAAAACTTACTATATACAAAATACTTTTTAGTCATTCATATACTATATTGTATTTTTAAAAAGTGTATATTATTACATACTATTTTATTTACAGCTTACTTGTATAACTTTGTAGACTTTGTATATTTGTTTACAGGTAATGAATAGTCATTTATATACTAGGTCATGACTTTAAAGTATTTACTTTGTATATTTGTCTATAGGTTATAAGTTTTATTTTTTAACAAGCCTGTGTAACAGAAATATATATATATTTTTTATAATACAATAATAACTTTAACTAAGACACAAAATGTCTAACAACTCTACATTTAATAGCCTTCCAATATTTTTAAAGAAACTATATTTTGATAGAATGAATTTTGTATACTTTAAAAGTAGAGTAATAATTGCAGCATATATATAGAGGGTAAAGAGATATCTTAATAGCAGTAACTATAAAACCTAAATCTATAATATAAAAGAAGAACAAAAAAAAAGTAAAAATAGCCTTTGTACTAAATACTACTAAAATAACTGAAGCCACTTTATAAACCTCCTATACTTCATCTTTCAAAGAGTAGGACATCTGAAATACATAAATATTAGCCTTTATTATATAAAACTATAAAAACTTTGTTGACTTTAATATTAAAATGGATAGAACTGTTACACAAGTATAAAACTTATTTACTAAAGGATATGGTATAGTGTTAGACTTTATTGCTATGAAAATAGAGAATGCCTTTTGTGGAGCAAAATTTATGAATGGAGAAAACTTATTAACCTATCTATTGGACCTGTCAACAAAATAGATAAATATAACAGAAAGGAAAGTAAACATACTAAACATTACTTTTAGATTCATTATTATAATGTTGCTTTTTGAATCTTAGAACATTATTGTAGTTAGCCTATATTTTACTAAAACATTAGCTAATTTAATCTTAAAACTCTTAATATATTAAAAGTATCTAAGGATATATAAATTAACTACACTATCTGTTACTATATTATAAGCTATGAATATATAAAAGTCAAAATTAATATATACAAACCTTAATTGTAAATATACTAGACACACTATCAAAAAGTGTTATTGGTAAGGTAGTGGAAAAGAAGGATAGTTTTGAGTAACCTTTTAAAACTATAAGTAAGCATTAGTATTGCTTTTTTTTTTTATCTTTTATTATTGTATCTTAAGTACTTGACACTCATTTTACATATTACATATAACAGACCATTTATACTATAAGAGAAATAGAATCCTTGTCTCCTCACATATGTAAAGAATGAACAAGTCAGCAATTCTAAATGCTATTTAGACTATTTTCTTCTAGTAAAGATTGTTGAGGCTATATTATTCAAGACTTTAGCCTATATCTAATATTATTGCAGTCTTATAATAAAGGCTCTTCAATAAGAGTTGGAGGGTTGAGATATGTCACTTTGCCATCCTATAATATAGTTCTCTATGAGTCTATAAAATAGGTATAGTGTTTCATACTATTAATAATTAATTGAGAATATATTAAGTGTGATATTTTTGAATTGAAGTGAAGGTGTTTCAAGCACTCTCATATCTAACACAATTATATATGCTAGTTTGGTAGATGTGTATGTTATTAGAGTAGAGGCCATTATAACTGTCAGTCTTGTGGTTTTTATAAGGTGTATAAGCATTTTATAGTGTCTATATACTTAAAGAGATGTTTGAGAACTTTAAGTATGGATAACAGATAGAAAGTAGACTATTAAATGTATTAATCCTTTACAGATATATTTTAGACATTTGAGTAAGAAGTGTTCAATATTCTCTACTGAAAGGTCTTTGCAGTGTGAATATAATAGAGTCTTGGCTCATTGGATTCTAAAGAGGTGGTGGTTGAGAGGAATATGGTTTGTCCTCAGTTATATTAAGATGGCCAATTACTTGTGTTCAAGAGGTTTTATTATCCCTATGTGATCTTTAAATAAAGTTATTTTGTTGAATTGATTTACTGCTTTTGTTTAGAGTAATCTCTTTTAACATTGTTTTCAAAGGGCCTATGTTGCTGCTAAATCAGCTTAACATCATGCTGGGATACTTGTTAGTAGGAACTTGCATCTTAAAAATGTTAGTAGTGATTTCTAAGAGCTAAACATTCCTGTTACAGCTTTTTTTGCCAGCTAGTTAGCTTTCTCATATAAGGTAAATTCTTTATGGCTGAGTGATCAATATATCTGGAGTCTGACCACACCTCTAAATTGAGGAGCCCACTTTCTACTTGCAGTACATATAATATACCTTTTTAATATGTTGAGTAAATAGTCCTGATTTTCATAAAGATGCTTAACTATTGTATGAACTTTATTCAGAAGGTGATATGCTAGATGAAACTTTTGGTTGTTGAAGGCTTTAAGTATAGTTTAGCTATTGATACTACAGATAGTTTGTCTCTAGAGCTGTTTATTAAGGCCTACTAGCATTACTTATGAAAAAATCTACTTCTATAGAAAATCTAGCTAATATAACTATGGATAACAGTCCTTAAACTACTTATACCCTAGTTATAATCACTAAAATAGCACCTAACACTTCAACTTTTAAAACTCAAATATAAATAACCATTTCTTTATAAACTAAGAAGCTTTCTTTAAGTATACAATATTTACAGTACTAAAAAAGTAAAGAGTAGCATCAAAAGATGCAGTGTTCCACATTATTGACTAAAAGACAGTCAAAAAGAAGGTCATTATAAATGAAAAGAAGATTGAACTAATCTTTCAAAATGCTCTCCACATATACATCAGATCTAGGAACAAACTTAATCTTTATTAGAAAGTTTGACCAAGCAGGATTTTCCATTATGTTTACTAAAGAAAGAGTCATTTTCAAGGACCTTAAAGGCAAAGAGATTCTTAATTGGAAAGAGCACAAATGGGATATACCTACTTGATACTTTAGGCAAGACAATTTGCACTAATAGCAATAATTACAACTCTAATCAATCAATCAGTTGACCTTAATGGATAGTATTACTGTTTTGGCTATACAGAAGTTAAGTCTATATAAACTCTAACTAGAAGAAAGCTAGTTGATGGCTTGATTATAAAAGGAGACTTTGAGGTTAAGAGACTGTATAAAGATTGTATATATGAAAAACATACCTTGAAACTTTACAATAGCAAGTATAAAGTTAAAAGAAAACTAAATGACTATATATGCATTGATTTGTAGAGCTTAGTGTTAATAAGGTCACTAGGTGAAGCAGTATATATAATGGTACTTGCTGATAAATATATATTTAAACTTACTAAATACTTCCTTATCTAAAAAGATGTAGTTACTACTCTTATTATATTCTTAGCCTACCACACTAAGTTAGAGTACTAAACAGAGCAGAAGTTGCAAATGGCTTATATAAATACTAGAAGAAAGTGAATCAATGAGTGTTGGGAGGAGTATAGTATAAAGTATAGTGTTATACTGAAACTAATTGTTTTATATACATATTTGTAAAATGGATTTATTAAAAGAGTCATCGGAACAGTTATTAAAGAGGTTAGATATATACTAGCTGAAAGTAGGTTACTAAAGAAGCTCTGAGTGGAAGCAGCAGTAATGCAAATCTAGATACAAAATTACCTATCTATAGCTCATTATGATAATATTCTGGAAAAAAAGTGAATAAGCAAAAGACAGAGAATAGCATATCTATGCTCTTTTAAATGCATAGCATTTATTAAGGTCTCAAAGAAACTAGTGAAGTCCAAACTTGAACTAAGGTTAATTAAGTGTATACTAGTTTATTATGCAAGCATAAGAGGATATTGCCTATTTGACAGAGTATCTAAGACAATTATTACTTCCTGTGATGTTATTTTTAATAAGAAAACTTACTATTGCACTTACACAGTTATGGGAGAAATCAATAATTTGTTATTACCTAATACTATATCTAAGGACAATGCTACAACTACTACTAGGAATCCTTAACTTCAAGCAACTAATAGTACTATATATTAGAGAACATGCACTACTTTACAAATTCCAGACCTTAATCAGAAGGTGTGGTGGCTGAGCTAGCACCATCGCATCCCAAAGTAGGTCACATGATCTATGAGTGCAAGGCCAAGGTTTTGACTCTAGCTAAGTGCACCTATATAAAAAACACCTTAGATACCACATAGGTTCTTTAATACTGCTGGAAAGCCACCACCTACATATGACTGACTAGGAAGGCTTTGTTGGTCAAGCTGCTCTCGAATGACCAATCAGCACATAATACAATGAGGCACAGTAACCACTATACTTGTGACTTAACAACAAAAATAGATGGTTTCCTTAGTTTGACAGATTTAGGAGAGGGTCTTAGAGTCCTTGCTGACCAAGCAGGTCAAGGCATGGGTAAGTAAGAGAATAGGAGTTAATAGTTCAATCAAGCTGCTAACATTACTGTATGGTCCATCAGATGGTTCAAGATTATTGTAAGGTTTAATCAGGTGCCTAGCCAATTGGTCTGGCATGTCTGTTACTGATGTGGCATACTAGCCATACTGTTGCAGATTCCAAATCTCAGGATTAATCTTCTGAAAGTATCATCTGGGTGTAAGAAAGGGTTTATTGTGATACCCTTACTGATGTGATAGAAATAAGAGCTTAGAGCTGAAGCAATTTACCTCATATGGGACAAACCAACACACACTTAGTAAGCCCTGCCAAGTATAGCTGGGTTTAAGAATTGGAATAGCACATTAATGGCAGATAGTATGGATTTAGTATGGATTACCATTCCTATTATATACTATAAGATTTAGGACACAATGTTCAAGGAGTATTCCATGTATAAATTAGGTTTCAAAGGAAATAAAATAATCAATCAATCAATCAATCAATCAATCAATCAATCAATCCAGACTTTAATCACTAACTCTAATTTAAAAGATATTGACCTTGAATATGATTTACCTCCAGTTAACTTATAGGCACTAGTACTTAACTTAGTACCAATACTATTAGCACTTCAATACTTAATACAGATTTAGAGAAAAGACTCAGAGGCTTTTATTATCTAAGATATATATGTATACTTAGCTCTACTGACAATTATAACAACTAACAATGATGTTTATATGCCAACAATGTATATTAAAGCTATGAGGAGGTCTAACATCTAGAAACTAGCAATAGAAAATAAACTGTATATGATAAAAGACTAAAAGATTTAGCAGTTAGTACTTGAGAAAGATATACTATTAGACAAAAAAGTAATTGGGTGCTACTGGATCTTTGCAAATAGATATGATATAGAAGGACAGATTGTATAATGGAAGGCAAAGTTAGTAGCAAAAGAGTACTTACAGATTTTAGAAAAGGACTATAAAGAAACTTATGCTGCAATAGTCTGTTTTGAATCATTTCAAATTACAATTGCTATTATCACAATGCTTAGACTTCAGATATAGCAAGTAGATTTCATATTTACATATCTAAACAGTGTGCTAGACTTCTAAGTGTATATAAACATACCACTAAGCTTTCTAAAAGAGTAAGGGAAAAAGATAGTACTCTTAAAGACACTCTATAAATTAATGTAAGGAGAGAGAGACTGGTTTTGGACCTTAGACAAGACTTATAAGGACTTAGGGTACTGTATGTTATAGATAGATCCTTGTATATGAGCAAAAACTACTGGAAATAAACACACTATTACTAATCTATTCAACAATAACATTTTTTGGCACCTCAACCACTAATAAAGGAGTAAAATAAGTAAAAGTAGAGTTAGCAAGTATCTATAATATTAAAGATCTGAAAGACCTATCATTTATTCTTAGTATGGCCATAGAATGTAATAACAAAGCAGGAACTATTTTTTTATTATAAAAAGCATAGCTTACTTGAGT
Source organism: Termitomyces sp. DKA19 (assembly GCA_018851325.1). Lineage (NCBI taxonomy): Eukaryota > Fungi > Basidiomycota > Agaricomycetes > Agaricales > Lyophyllaceae > Termitomyces > Termitomyces sp. DKA19. Next base: position 7,299 of record JABCKS010025243.1, on the reverse strand, counting down.
ATTATAATATTTTAGCAGGATGGACAGTAATCTATATACAACTTCATTACTTACTGGCATTTGACTTATAAAAGATATATGCTCATGCTCAGAAGAGGATCAGAAATACATAGCAGATAAAATATATAGAAAAGTACTAGGATCTCTAATATGAGTGCAAATAACAACTTATCCTAATTTGTCATTTACTGTCAAATTGCTTACTTATTTTCAATCTAATTCTGGCTCCTTATACTGAAAAGCTATGCTTCATGTGCTTGGATATATAAAAAGAACTTTAGAATGTAAACTAACTTATTCAAAGAGATCAGGGAACTCAATTAAACTTTGCAACTATGTTAATGTAGATTCTGGAGAAAACTATGATATTAGAAAATTGACATTTAGATATATCTTTATAATAGTAGAAAGCATGATCTTATAGAGTTCAAAACACCTATCAACAGTGGCCTTTAGTACAATAGAAGCTAAATATATAGCTCTTACTTATAGTATCTAATAGGCTTTATAGATACATAATTTTCTAACTAATATAGAACTACCTCAGCCTTTCTCAGTCATTATTTATATAAATAACTGTTTTTCTATTATATTTACAGAATTAATAAAGGAATATACAAGGGCAAAACACATTAATATATATTATTATTACATTTAAAAAATAAGTCTAAAAAAAGAAAATCAAAATTAAACCTTTACTCTCAACTAAAAACCTTGCTAACCTCTTTACTAAGTCACTACTATATATAAGTCACAAATACCTTATAAAGCTCATAGGATTCAGAGATGAGCACATTCAAACTATTAAAAAGAGTGTTAGTATATGACTACTATTTGCAACAAAGTTACTAGTAGTTATATTTATTTATCTTTTATTTCTGCATTTTTATCTATTTTCACTATATTATGCTACTATGATTATAATAATCTTATTTAGTATTTTTTACAAATAAACTTTATTTGTAGGTATAAAAAACTTACTATATACAAAATATCCCTCAGCTGTTCATATACTATGTCATGACTCTAAAGGATGCATACTATTATGTACCATTCTATTTATAGCTTACAGTGGCTTAAAAAATTGTTCTAATATTTTATATTTTTTTTTGGAAGATAATATTGGCATGAAAAATTAGAAGTATTTAGAATTCTGATTAAATTATATAAAATACTATAGCATTGCAGCTACAAATTGCATTCTAGTTTATGTAATTTAAATCAAAACTAATGGAGTAATGGCCATTTTAAAATATTCATTCATTGAGACAGTTTTTTGAACATCTTTAACTTTGCAGATTTATTTCTATTTTAGTCAGAAATAAAGAGTAAGTTGCATATGGGAATATCAACAGAGTCATGTGACCCTGTTTTGATATATTTGCAAGTAGTTTAAGTTGGTTGAACTATATTTTATCCTTAAACCACTATTATAAAAGCTATTTCTTCTGTACAATGCTTTACTATTACTTTTTTCCTTGCTTAAGGGTATTCTCTGCATCAAATTGAGGCTAAAACTGGTCTAGAGAAGTCTATTATTGGGAGAATCAGTAAAAAGTTAGAAGTGGACAAGAAAATCATTTTAAAGGCTGTTTAGCTAAGCTTACTCTATATAATAGATAAGCTATTGTTTAACAAATCTTAATTAGGAGACTTGATACAGCTGTTTATGTTGAGAATATCCAAATATGGTAATGATTACTAATTCTTATATATTTTCTGTTAATTGTTATATATAACATCTCAATGTTTATTTATTACTGAGGTATAAGTTTTATTCTACTCAATATATATATCATATACTAATTACTTATAGTTATACTTTAACTACAGATATACATATCAAATATATCAGTGTTTATTCATCACTGAAGTTAATACTTTAACTATAGTCATTCAAAACTCCTCAAGACCTGGTCTTACCTAAATAGGTTATAAGCCCTAACATTACTTACAATATTTTGTCAATGAAGTTGACAGTTCCAAAGCTTGTGGTCAATAGATCAAACTGGCTTATATACCAGGAATAAGTTATCAATGCTATAACATCAAAGAAGCTTTAAAGACACTTCATAGTGCTATATATAAACTAGTTGCACTTATTGAGTGTAAGAGATTTTTCTATTGTAATAACATGTCCTTGGTTTCATTGACTGATGATCAAATTGATAAGATCAAGAATGCAATAGAAGAGTAGATGCAGAAAGAGGTACAGGTTTGTGAGATCATCTATAGCACAGTAGATTAATCTACTTTTTACTAAGTTAAAGATGAATCTACCACTACTGATATCTAGAAGAAACTTACATTAATCCATAGTAGCAAAGGAGCCATATATAAAACCGACCTTCTTGCTCAGTTACAAAACACCTGCTTCATTAAAAATAGTAAAATTGATATGTGTACACATCTCTCTAATATAGTTATTATTAAAAAGCATTTTGTTGAAATCAGTTATCCTTTGTTTAACACATCATTTGTAAGCTATATCCATACATCAATGTCTCTTACTTCTACATATAAACCTTTATTCATTACCCTTACTATATCCATATGCATTTTTGAGAAATCCATTTCAAGCCAAGATTTAATTTGGCATTTCAATGAGAAAGTAAATAATGTTGCTATTGAGTCAAATATTAATTATCAACGAGAAAGTAAATAATGTTGCTATTGAGTCAAATATTAATTATCAACATGAAACAATAATTGCAATGTATATAAAGGCTCATGATGATTTTAGAGACACTAAAGAAAAAGAAAAATCTAAGTCTAAGAACAAAGATAAAAATAAACAATACTACAACAATTATAATAAAAATGATTATATCAAGGAGAGATACTTTGAAAAAGGTAGCAGCATGGTGGGCAAAACACCTGAATAGTGGCTGAAAAAGTATAAAGGGAAGGGCAAAGATAAAGCAGATAAAGGCAAATCAGCAAATGTTATTGAAACTGAAAACAAGGAAGAAAACTATGCCTTCCTTACTTCTTTTACTATTGACACCTCTAATATCAATGCAAATAAGAATGTTGCACTTACTGTTACATCTAAACACAACCATAAAGTCCATACTGCATCTCTATCTGTTAGCATTATTATCAACTGTGGCACTAGCAGTAACTTTTTACTATTTTATAAAAAGTTTATAAATTACTAGAAAATTTATTCTAAACCAGTCTATATAGCCAATAGATACACCTTTAATGCTCTTAGCAGAGGAAATCTGTAAATTTACTTACCTATAAAAATAGGCAAAAAATCAGTACTAATTTGTTTAAAAAGGGTTTATTATATGCCCATAATAATAAATTTTGCTGGTATCTATATTGTGTTTTAATTGAACTGGCTACTCTCTCCTCATTAAGGACAGAATGTGTATCATCAAAAGCCTAAAACTACTATGCCAACTCATTGATTACATCCCTATAATTTGTGATTTATATTGTACTAATAGATTAATTACTCCTTTTCAAAGTTACACTGCAAATATTGCATCAAAATCTATATCAATCAACAAGCTTCACTGTCAAATGGGGCATATCAATCATAATAACTTGTAAAAGGCTGTCTAATGTGGGGTAGTCATTAGTATTAAGCTCAATATGTCATTAAAGCTAGAAGTATGCAAGTTATATATTAAGAGTAAAGTACAATAGCAATTATTTCTAAAAAAAAGTGAAACAGTGTATACACACTATAGAAAAAAGATTGTTGGCAATCTGTGGAGTCCAGCATAGATATACTCTATCAGAGGTAACTTGTATTCTTATATGAACATCAATTTATATACCTACAAAGAACAAATTACATTTTTATCTTGCAAATTAGACATCTTCAAAACATACTATGACTATGAAGTGTAAATCAAGGTTTATAGAAATACAACTATCAAAGTGTATGGAAGCAACTATAATGGCAAGTTTACAAGCATGCAGATTAAAACCCATTAGAATGCTACAGATACAACATGTAATTTCATCATCTACAACTCCTCATAATTAAATAGCATTGCCAAACATGCCAACTATACCATTGTTAAAGGTGTTTACACAATAATAATAGCCACAGAACTTTTAAAGTTCTTTTGAGTAAAGGCTAAATACTACATAATGTGGTTGTACAATTGTATATCAACAAGCTTACTCTCTGATAGCACTACATTATATCAAATAGCTACAGGGATGAGGCCTGATCTGTCTAAAATCTGTAAGTAGGATAAATAAATTTATGTAAAGTTGTAAAAGGCTAAAAAGCTCAAATCAAAGGTTGAAAAAGCTAGAATTGTCAAAATTAATGATCAATCAAAAAGCTACAGAATTTACTAGCTCAACAAAGGTATAATCACTATTGAAAGGGATGTTTATTTCAATAGAGAGGTCACTCTAGTCCTAGACAATGTATAGATTAAAAGAAAGTGGAGATCATCCAATCTAAATAGTTATCAAGCACTGCACCTTTCAAAACCTACATCCAATCAAATTATTAAAGACAAACCTTCCAATAACATGCTCAATGTACTTGTATAAGTTGATATAAGTTAAAATGCAATTAAATCTAACAAAAGTAAAAAGCTTACCAAAAATACAATTGAGAGCAAAAGACCACTACCCAATGACATCCCACATTACTGAACATGTTGAAATTTCCTTAATAGTCTACTTCAATATAGCTCTGAACATTATAGATAAGGATAACAAAAACAAACTCTCAAAATACTGAATATAGCTGAAATAGCATTTATTATCAATGCCACAAGCATCTTTGAAACTAACAGTGTTGAATTTGAGGAAATGAATGATGAATAAGTAGAAGAAGCTGTTGAACATGCATTAGCTATTAGCAAGGACATACTAACAGTAAAAGAAGCTTTGAACAGCAATAAAAAGGCTGATTAGTCATCTGTCATTGATGCTGAACTCAGTCAGATTGCAAAACTAGACATATAGGACATAGTCAGAGTACTAGCAGATGCAAACATCATACTTTGTAGATATGTCTTATGCCATAAGTGTGGCTCTAATGGCTAGATAATCAGATACAAGGCCAGACTTGTTGCAAAAGGGTTTAAGCAATAGTTTAAAGTTAACTATTCTGAGACCTTTACTCCTACTATATGTGCTGCTACACTTCAAGTCTTATTATCCATTGTAGCATCCTACAGTACATCCATCAAGCAAGTTAACATCAAGAACACATATTTAAACTCATTACTAAAGGAAAATGAAATCATATTCATGTAGTTTCCACTTAACTATTAACAATTTTACAATTTACCTCCTGAATTTACCAATCTATTGGATTTGCAACTAGCATGCTGCCTAAAATGCCCACTCTATGGAACAAAACAAGGTATACATCACTGGTATGAAGTATTCAATATCTTTACTAACCTTAGCTATTTAGCTTGCTAAGCTGATATTGCTATATTCTACAAAGTTAACAGTAAACACTATACTATTATTGCTATTGTAACTAATGATTTCATTATAATTGATGACTCAATTAAATTAACATTGCTGATCAAGAAGCAACTTAGCAAGTATTTCAAAATCATTGACTTTGGCCCTATCAACTAGCTACTTAAAGTTAGCTTTACCTAAGACCACAACTCCTACACTATTTTACTTAGACAACAGGCATATGTTGAGTAAATCATCAAACAATTTAGCTTCAAAGACTCACATATTACTTTATCTTTATGGAGCCTAGAGCCAATTTCACCCCAAACTCACTCTCAGTATCACCCACAGTACTGTCACTTGCTGAAAAAATGGATTACCACAAAATAATAAGTTCACTTATGTATGCTGCTGTCATAACATGCTCAGACATTATATATACTATATCTATTCTCTCTTAGTATCTTGATACTTCTCAGTTAACTCATATAGTAGCTGTCACCTATGTCTTTTGATATTTATGCAGAACTTTAGGTATGAAGCTCATTCTTAGCAGCTTAGACCTTGAAATATCTGACTACTCAAATACTAACTAGGCTTCATATTTGCATTGGCACTCTATCTTAGGTTTTGCATTCTTTATCAGATATGGTGCTGTATCTTGGAGCTTGAAGAAACAGCTGATTGTCATACTTTCTAGCATGGAATTGAAATACATTGCTTTGATGCATGCTGAAAAAGATATTATTTAGATCTATAAATTACTCAAAGACCTTTCTTTTTTTAATTCTTTCTCTTTACCTACTGATCTGTATTACAACAATCAAGATACCATTTAACTTTTAAAGAATGTAACATTTCATGCATATATCAAACATATTGACATTCATTTTCATTTTATTTAACAAACCACATTATTTGGCTATGTTCAGATTCACTATGTTTTAACCTCCAACATGATTGCTAATATATTCATAAAGTCCTTCACCTGAATTAAGTTCAAAAACTTCTACAAACTGCTCAGCATTATATAATCTGCATTTATATTGAGAGGAAGTATTAAGAATATCCAAACATAGTAATAATTACTAATTCTCATATGTTTTCTATCAATTGTTACATGTAACACCTCAGTGTTTATTCACCACTAAGGTGTAAGTCCTGTTCTACTCAATACATATATCACATACTAATTATCTGTAGTTATACTTTAACTACAGGTACACATACCAAATATATCAGTGTTTGTTCACCACTGAGGTTCATACTTTAACTATAGTTATCCAAAACTCCCTGAGACCTGGTCCTACCTGAACAGTTCAGGCTACCAATTTTATTAACAACATTATTTCCAATCCTGTCTCTCCTCAGACTGTCTGAAATGTGCTGAAGGAAGAGGGGTATTAGTCTGCTACAAAGAGGAAAATTCTTATGCTCAAAGCTAGACATAGGTGACTATGACTTATATGAGCTCAAAAGTATCAAAACTGGACTGTGGAGGACTGGAAAAGAGTGTTGTCAACAGATAAGACAAAGATTAACACAATTGGGTCAGATAGAAAGCAGTATGTGTGGAAGCTACAAGGAAAAGGCATTTCAAACTAAATCACTACACCTACTGTGAAATATAGAGGAGGGAATAATCTCATGGTATGGGGCTGTATGGGTTGAAATGGGGTAGAAAAGCTGGTAGAGGTGGTGGGAATCATGAATGCAGAGCAGTACTGTGAAATTTTTGAGGATGGAGCAAAAGAGAGCTTTGAAAAATTGGAGATGGAAAAGGGTGCCTGCCACTTTCAACAGGACAATAACCTCAAATACAACTCCAAGAAGGCTAACAAGTGGTTTGAAGACAACAACTTTGATGTCCTCTGGTGGCCAGCCCAATCCCCTGAT
>JABCKS010025242.1:4267-20577 GCA_018851325.1 Termitomyces sp. DKA19 | reverse complement strand
AAAATTATTATATCTATCTATTACAAGTGAGGGATCGACATAACAGAGCCCCAAGCTCTTGCAAAGTCTGAGCACATTTGGCTAAGTTTATAAACTTTGTGCCACAGTCAAAACTTAGATTTCGCATCACCATATAGATTCCAAAACTTCAATACAAGATGATATCTGATGTCCGAATCTCTGTATAATCCTACACAACATTCCGAGGTTGAGCCTTCTCCGCATGTTTCTCCGATGTTAATTCCTCCTCGGTCATCCTGGGCTTTCGCCTCGAAAGAGTTGGCTGGCTGTAAACAAAAGCACGTGGAATCTTTTCATGTAGCATGACATTCAAACACAGGAGATTGGATTTTCGCAAATGTTTCGGAAAGTCGTCAAAGTGTTTCTCGAATAAAAAGTACAAAACAGAGAAGAACGCCCAGAAATACGGTGGAATCGAAGACCAAACACGCGTGACGCCACTCTGAGTGAGAGTCTCTTTGTGACCGTCGATGTGGTATGAGTCGAGGCTAACAATGGTATAAGGGTAATAGGTGCGACCGGATCTAGTCTCAGTACGTCCCTTGTATGATTGTATAAGGTCAGGGAACCATACCAAAAGGTACGAAAATTACGCACTGGGTAATGATACCTTTTCCTCTTGTTGAGATCACAATGAGAATTGTCCCACCAGAGTTGGACAAGATGTCGCATGTCATCTTGTTCGGAAAGGAGTACCCATCGTCTTTGATGAAAGGCTTTCATAACATCTCCTCGTACTATAAAACGCGAGAATGTTACGAAAGACAGCTCAACATCGAAAGAGTGAACTAGCTTACAATATAACATATTTTCTGCCGAATCAATAAACTTGTTCGTCTCGCCCCTCTCGAAACCCATGCCGAGTTCAACGTAATCGAGCTGTCATGCAGTTATTTCATCGACACATCGTGAAGAAGCGAACGCACGATTCCCGATTTAGAACTGATCAGAGGGAACATATAAAGGCGATCGTTGTCCGAAATATAGAGGTGTGAGGTGAGGATATAGTTTCCTGAGGACATGGCAGGTCTTTCAGAGACGTTAAAATTCAAGGGCAGGCAGAAATCAAACAAGTGCAACAAATGAACAGTATTACATAATCTTGGCGAACTATCTTGTGAGTTTATTTCACGATGTTTGTTTCATGTATTTCTTGTCTTCTGGGGGCTCTTGTTTGTAGACATCGAACTTCTATGCACTGCGGTTATATAAGTAATCTGATTTTTTCAAGCCTGTAGTACGAGAGAACTTGTCTGGCACCTGACTTCTTACTCGACTTGGCCAAAATTCAGATCGGTGTATTTCGATGCCCGTCAAACGGGAGTAACAGTGGTGGACTTAGAAGCAATCAAGTCTTTACAAAAAGATGGTAGTTTCCGAAAAAATGATGACGAAATTTATATGATGACGAAATTTATATCAACTCAATCAAATTTGCTGGACAATAGTCAAAATGGCATACTACATGGTGTCGACGTGACGAGGAATGGATGACTTAGTGTCGTCTTGTTCGGCGAAGTTTGACCCCTCATTCATCGTGCCTTGCAGTGAATTGCGACAATAGATCGTCGGTCCTCTCCCACTCCTCCACATCATACCAGAACTTGATTTCGTCATCCTCGTCATCATGACCTAGGCTATTCGGGGGCTTCGTAGGCGTCTGCTCATCCTGCTTGTTAGCACCCAAGCTACCCTTATCGTCATCGCCCAGTTCAACTTCTTCATCTGTACAATACTCGGTGTTATTTGACTGTGCAATCTCAGCAGCAGTCTTCTCTGCTTCATACTTGCCAAATCGATAGCCATACCTGCCCTCTGGCACACCGGGCATGGTCTCGCCACGGCTAATACTTCTTGCGTTATTGCGTCCTATTCGGTCTTGAACCCGTCTGGGACCTCGACATGTTCGATATAGGTCTCAATGAGCAATGAACCTCTCCAATATAAATCGAAAAAATCTTTGTCCCAATTCTCTTCGTACCAGTCCCAGTCGTCTAGGATTATCTTTCGATGTTTTTCTCGCATGTTGGCCAGAATAAAGATGGGACTTGTCGTGTCTTAAATGGGATGCATAGTGGATGCTCGAAGGGTTTCCAGGTCCTAGCAGTGTGCAGACGCCCATGTTCATCATTAACCAGATCATGGACCATAATCACCTCAGTCCAGTCACATCGGTGTCTAGCCATGAGGGTGACTGGCCAACCCCCGTCGGGCAATTCTTTATCAAGATCCTGACATGAGATGAGTTTAGGTGGTACCCTTGTAATTTCTAGGTTACGCACGGTCACTATATGTTCCCTATGCTCACCGACTGTCTTTTGTGAATTGATGAGAAACTTCTCTTCAACCTTCTGCAGGGTGAGCTCATCCAAGACAAACGTGATGAGGTGAGCATCGAGTGCTCGGTGAAGGTAAACGTTTACTATCAGCCACATCATTGAGTTACGCAGATGGAATACAAGGACGAATTTGATGTACATGGCATGAGATTGAGCCGAGTCTCGATATGAAAGTTTCCTCTGTAGGTAGAACCCAACAACCATCCCCATCTATCCATCTGAAAGCAGAGTGTTTGTAATAAGTATCATATATACCAATAGGAATATTGATCAAACAAAAACGTACATCATTAAGATCTTTCGTGTCTTTGTGTGGCTTCATGTGTGCGAGCTCAACCATCGTAAAGGGAGCAGCTGTACTGGACTTGTGAGTGACAGCACACGTCTGTATTAGGTACTTGTCGTAAAATCGGTGATCTGCAACGCGAGCTCTGGTATGGTCCAAATTATCGCGGCTCAACGTCTGCATTTCGGGTGTTTGATACAGTGGTTCCCTCAGCCTAACAAGGCGTTTTGGCTGCGGGGTACGTGAAATATCAATCCGCTGCATTGCAGGAGTGGTCGTGCAATATTGGTACACTGATGAAGGATTGAGTTCAGGATAGCTTATCGATGAGTATTCGCGCATACCAGCTGAGTTAAAACAATGGTTTGATCTATAGTTGCCGGGTGTGGGCGCCCCAGAATCAACACAACCAGGCACTCAATCTAATCACGCTCTTCTCTCTTGCACAGCCAGAATCGCCGCTATGCTTGTTGCTGAAGTATCCTTTATCCGTTATTGGGACAGTGGTAGTTAGCATGGAACTATCATTTCATCGTGCAAACAATGCAACGAATATATAGACCTTCAGGATATTAAGACTGGCAAGTTGCTCGACTCGTTTACTTGCCATAATTGGGAACCAATAAAGAGGGGAAGGACATGTACATGCATGTTAGGATGTCTCGTCACTCAGAAAGACATATTTTTTTGTAGGATATGCCGAATTTGATCACTGAGGGAGAGGAATCCTGAGGAACAGACCGACCATCGCCAATTTTCTATTCGTAATATCTTGCGGCTGGAATGGCCTCATCGTTGACAAGGTGTCCCATTCGCTGACTCGAGATTTATTGTAAAGGGTCTGAAAACAGTAAAATCAATCGTATGCTTTTGCGTAGGATCGAACGCAGACTTAGTTGGTGATTTTGAGCTTCCAAATTCATCCTTCTCGTGGATATTACTGTCCAGAGCATATCAATTTATTTGACGAAAACACGAAGGAATGCTACGTACACTGTACAACCGCATGCTGCTTTGAACACGAAGGATAGTCCAACGCAATGTCTGCGACGAGATGGTCTCTGCCGATCAAATATTGATATGAGGTTTTGCAAAGAATGGAGTGTCGGTCAGTCACTCTCTTATCTGGCACGAATACAGTACCAGCCAACTTGCTTGCTGCCCTCGAAGACATACAATGATTGCGAAATGTAAGTGTACGATGTCGTCAATTTGATCGGATCAACTGATCAAACTTTGTTTTCACAGTAGTTTGGAGGCGTAGTTACACGCAAGCTCACGTAGAACGTAATAATGGTATATAATTTTGAGAGATTTATTCACAAGTTTGAGATGGTCTCAAACTATTGAAAGGGTCCAATAATATTATTAAATAAAGACCCAAACCAACTATTACTCATAAGCCTAAGAGATCCGCTCCATGGGGTATCTCCGAGCTGTGGTATGCAGTTGCTTGTCCTCCTCCCTCCGAATTCCTCCCCTTTTATGACTTGCTGTTTGCACATGGACCAGTGTGCTCTCTGTGCATGCCTGCTGTCTGCACCACATGGTTTTCCTTGGCCTTGTGCCCTCATTAGTTGAGTAGACACATTGCTCAGCAGGATTTGGTATTTGCTGGTTCTGTGTCCCTCTGCATGTCTTTTCCCCTTCTCAAAACTCTTCTAGCAGTCTGTGCATAGTTTGTTATGGTTGACAGCTTGGTTCTGGGTGGCCTGGTGCAGGGAATGTTGTGTTATTGAGGTGTGGGGGCAGTATCATTGCAATAGACACCTATGGCTGTCATCAACATCAGTTAGGTTTCTAGCCAGGGCACCAAGCACAGCCATTGATCAGTCATCAGCACATGATCAGGCTCAGTTCCCTTGATGTCAGCATTATGGCTCTGCTGGCATCATTTGTAGTGTATGCTCTGAGCTCTTCAGTGCTTTTATACTTATACTAGGTATATACCCAATGCCTACAGTTTTCAGCATTTTAAAAGCTTACAGTTTTCAGCTTTTCTTGGTATATTTGGGTCTTTCTAGCTTCTAGTATTTCCATCCTGTCTCACAGTATGAGACAAGTGTATCACCTCCCCCACACTATTTACTGACTGTAAGGGGATGACTCCATTACTGGGTAACTCTGACTCTATCTGGCCTTAGTCATAGGAGTAGCATCATCTCTAGCACATCTGACTGACTGGCTGCCAAGCCCTGTGCCCTCCTGTCATCTAGTAGTCAGCCTTTTGTAGTTATTGGACTCTATTTCTCTTTTTGACATATTGATAGTCATTACTGCTTAGCATACCTGGGCTGCTTATCACATATAGCATTAGTCATAGCATAGCCATGGATGTAGTATATAAGCTGGTTAGCAGAATAGAATATCCTCTGACTGATCAATAGCAGTGTTCTTCTGGCCTATCCTTTGAACCAACTGTGAGTTGGCTCAGTGTCATTCCTGCTCTTTGCCTTGCTTGCTTCCTCTTCCTTGGCTTCCTGCTTGACTCTTAGTTGCCTTGTGCCCCTTTGACTCTTGCTAGTTACCTTAGGGGTTGTGGCAGCTTGACTGAGTTGCATAATTATCCCACAAGTCTATGTCACCCTTACACTGATTGTCCTCAGTCAAGTCCACATATCCAAGTGCCATCATCACCTGATCACCTTAAAATCCTTAAAAAAAAATTTCTTTCTTTTAAAGAAAATAATTTTCTCCCCCCATCCTCAATTACACCTGCATTTCCATAAGAACATGCTTGCAACCATCTTCAACCCTGCAGCAATAGATCCAAATCACCCTGTTCCAACTGCCCCTTGCAAAACCTCCATGGGTTCTGCCACCAAGTTACCCCTGTACTCCTTTATCTGCTCATTGAAACTCCATCCAGAATCCACCTGACAACTTTGCTTTGCTCAAGCACTTGGTCAAGCATAAAGCATACCAAGTTATCCTGGCTATCCTCTGGTTGTCCTCATTTGTGCACATTTGTGCAGGCTGTTATTGGGATTTGCAGAGTCATGAGCTCTTTTCCTGGCTCCAGTGCTGATTATGTATGCTATTTAGGCACTATGCAACTTATAAGTCCCTTTACTTCTTTTCTTCTACTTTTGCTTTTCTTTTCCTCTTTCAACATTTCACTGATCAAGCTGACTTCCCACATATTGCTGAGCAGAAGTGGCTATTTGACACTCTGACTGCCACAATCCTCATGGTTGATCACAGCACTGCCCATGATTCTCCCAATATACAATCCTTTCTTACATTTGCTGACATAATTATTGAAATGGAGAAAAACTGCTGAGAGGTTCAACATCAATGCAAACTCAAAGAGGTATGTTTTTTCCTTCCTATTCTGCCTTCTCAACTTAAACTGCCATGTCCTTGCAGCAGAAACATTGCACTTACAACTAGTATGTAGACATGCTAGGTCTGTCCACTATCTGTTCTGGCAAGTGCCAAGCTAACATAACTTACAGCCTTTAAGCTAGACTTGCTCACTCATTGTTTTGACACTTTCCTGATGGTAAGCCTAAGCCAAAGAAGGTCAAGGTTCTCTCAGCTTTTGGTTCATTTGTCATTCTTTTTCTTTTTATTTTCTGACTTTGATCCTCTGCCTAGCCAACCTTAAACCCAGGAGCAAGGCTGTGCTCATGCTCCTCTGTCAGGTTAATGCCACTCTTCAAGTTATCTAACTTGCCAATGATGGGACACTCCTTCTATATGCTGATCTCCAAAAATATTGTGATGCTTTCAACCTTACCACTCAGTAACAACTCTATACTCTCAATATTGCACTACAGACATACAAGTTAATTTTGGCTTGCCTCAATTGCCTCAACAAAACTCTTGGCCTTTTGGACATCAATCAGACTGGAGATTTACTCAATGATCCACAAGTCTCACTCAAGGTAACCCTTTTTATTGGCTCTGCCTATCCTGTCCTATTGAACCAGGATTCCAGATTGCTAATTCCAAGTTCTGACATCAAGTTTGCAGGTTCTTCCTTGGCCAATTCCTATACTGCTGTTCCCTCCATTTAAGAGACCCCCACACTGTAAGTATTGGTGCTGCCTTTGCCTTAGCTAGAGTAGCCTTGCTTTTAGCTAGTCTAGTCCTTTTCTAAATCCAAAAAAATGCCTCCTACATATCCTTAGTTTACACCAAAAACTAATGTCATTAACCCCAAAAATGCATGACTTAAATAAGCTTTTACTTATTTTTGATTTTGCTAAGTCAATTTTTTGTCAATCTTTGGGGCTGCTTTCTATCCTATCTTTATCATGGTCTAGAGACTCATAAAGCCTTATAGAACTAAATGTGTCAAGGTTCATCCCATTTCACTCATCTCATTTCACCTCACCCCACTTTGACTTACCTCACCTTGGAACTGTCTCACTGCCACTATTCTATCAAGGCATGTGCATCAACATGTCAATGATGGCACATGACTTCAGTCTATGAGGTTAGGGTTTGTCTCATATCTCACCTTGCCTCACCTCATCTCACCTCATCTTACCTTGTCTCACTTCACTTTTTCTGAGCTATCTGCTGGCTGAATCATATGTGTCAATGCATTGCTCATGGCATGTGACCTTTCTATTTACTGTATAGTTAGTCCCATAGTTCCAGAAGCCTAAAAGGTCACACTGAGCATAGAGAGTCCTTAGACTTGTTCTCTTTGGATCTCCCTTTGCCAGGTATGTAGTCAGACTTGTAGATTTAGTATAGCACTGAATAGACTTTAGATCTCCCTTTGCCAGCTGTGTGATTTTAGCTGCAGTCTCCAAAGGTCACCCTCACAGCAGAACAAGTCTCCTCACTTAGGCCTGGAAGCTCTTCTAACTGCTAGAGTCAATCTTGCCTCTAGAAGTCCTTTCTCACTCTTGTGTTTTTAATCTGGGATCTATATAACTACTCCAACCTTGTCAGCAGACCCTGGGGATGCTTTCAGTCCTTAAGTCAAAGCCTAGCATTGTTTGCTACTCCTGGAGAAGGTGCAGTCTACTCAAACTTCCCTTACTCTTCACACCAATGAACTTGTGGGCTTATGCTAATCAACTGAAACTATTGCCTATTCTTTACAAACCTTACTGGAACACCTTCCTCTTCCTTCTCAGACCCCTCTGGCAGTTCCTTCTCCTTCTACAACTGTACCACTACCCTGTTTTGACCCTAAAATGGTGGTGCAAACCGAAATACCTTGTCTGGCACTCCTAGATGCTTATGATGGAGATTGGAAGACTGGAGAGCAATTTATGCAGTGTTGCATCACTTATATCCAGCTGAGTGGTGAGGGCCTTACTTCAGATGAGCTGAAGATTGCCTGGGTCCTCTCATACATGAAGTTGGGGTTATGCTTCTATATATGCATTGTGCATCTTTTGGAAAGCCAGTGGAATCCACAGTTTTGTGGACTGGGATACATTTGAACATGATTTTTGAGCTGAGTTTTTCCCTTTGGACCTGACAAAGGCAGCAGTGTTGTTCCTTTGAGATTGAGACCAGTATGGACAAAGGAAAAGGTCATTTGATGAATATATTAACTCTTTCTAGGCTCTGGTTGGGCAGGCCAGTTTTCTGGATGGGTTGCAACTCTGCCTTACTTTCTAAGAGGGGCTTCATCCATCTCTCATGGACTATATTGATAGTATGGCAAAGGGGCAACCAGATAATGAGTAAGTGCTTCAGTGTAGCCAGCCTAGTCCCATCCATTTCCATCTTAATTGGGTTCCAAAGGCAGGAGTTTCACCTTAGATTTCAATATTCCCTAACTCTCCAGCTTGCTCCAACCTAATGCTATTCAATGCTCCTCCACCTTCTTGTCCCTTGTCTGCAAGTATCCCCATGGAGGTGGATGCCTCTCAACAGCATACTCTGGCCTCCCTGCTTTGTAGGTAATGTGGGAAGGCATGTCACCTTGTCCACTATTGTTTGCAGAGAATGGAGATCCACCACCTTTCCCCAGAAGAGCAGGAGGAGCTATTGGTCCAACTCTTGGCTGCACAAGATGCAGCTAGATCCCCTTCTTGGGATGTCATTGCAATAGAGCTTCTGGGGCTGGAAGGTGGAGAAATAAGTAACTGGAGGCCAGTGTCAGCAGAGGGCTTGTAGAAAAGCAATGGATAAAGTATATGCCTTCATTGCTTAGTGCTAACCACTTTGCCATCTTGTCAGCAGAATTGAATACAGACTCTGCTGCTACTGATTCTAAGAGAAACTGTAAGCACCCTCTCTGATGTATGACATTCCTTAGTTAAAACCTCAACTGAGAAAGCTCCTCCTCAACCATGCAAAAGGATTCCAGCCTGGAAATGTCATCTCCCTTGTTGTTACATCATTGCTGCCATCCCATTTCAGAATTCCTTGAAGTTGAAAGTGGAGCTTGAGATGACAGACACCTAGCAAACCCTCATTGTAAAGGCTCTGCTGGACAGTGAGGCCACTGGTATTTTCCTTGACATAGAGTCTGTAAAGCATCACTGCCTCACTACATGACCTTTGCTATGCCCAATTCCAGTCTATAACATCAATGGTACCCCTAATGAGGCTGGTTCATTTGTTCTGTAGTGGATTTAGTCCTCTGCTACTAGAGCCACCCAGAACATGCTGTATTTGCAATTACTAGTCTGGGAAAACAGGATATGATCCTGGAGTTTACCTGGCTTCAGGTAGAGATTGACTGGACAGAAAGAGCCATGAAGATAAGCCACTGCCTACATCACTGCACCACCTGTGTAGGAGAAGTCAGAGAGGAACATAAAGCAAAGGTCTATGAGTATGCAGCCATATGCACTTGTTATACAGAGCACCTCCCTTATACTGAGCTTGATCTTTTGAACTCCCCTTTGCTGGTATTTCCTTGTAGAGAGGCCCTCTATAAGGATATTAGAGAAATTGGGTATAGTAACTAAGAGGAAGACAGTTGCATAGAGGAGTTTGGCAATGCTCCAGACTTAGAGTCCCCAGACAAAGCCATAGAGGTAGAGGACTGGATTTATGCTACCACTCTTTGCCCCATTCCAACTAAGGCAGAGATAAGGGCCAGTCAGACCACCTCTCAGAGATTGGCTAAGGCTTTTGCAGCAAACTCAAAGCCCAAAAACCCTAGTAGTACATTTCCCTGCCACCTTTGGAATTTTGGGGAAGTGTTTGCTAAGGTGTCCTTTGATTCACTCCCTGAATGTAAGCAATGGAACCATGCTATCAAGCTAGTACTAGGAGCTGAACCTTCAAGTTGTAAGGTTTACCCACTTGCACTATGGGAACAGGACAAATTGGATGCCTTTTTGCAAGAGAACTTTAGCTCTGGGCAAATACAACCTTCAAAGTCCCCTATGGCCTCCCCAGTCTTTTTTATTAAGAAGAAGGATGAGTCTCTTTGTCTGGTTCAAGACTATCATGTCTTAAATGCAATGACTGTGAAGAATCACTACCCCCTTCTCCTCATCTCTCAACATATGAATGAGTGGAAGGCAGCATTTCAAAGTAATTGTAGACTTTTTGAACCCCTGGTAATGTTCTTTAGCCTTACTAATAGCCCTGCTACATTTCAGACCATGATGAATGACATCTTCTGTGATTTGACTTTAGAAGGCATTGTCTGCATATATCTGGATGATATCTTCATCTGTACTAAGACCTTAGAGGAACATCATTGGATCACATGCATCATCCTGGAGTGCCTTTGCCAACATCAGATATACCTAAAGCCTGAAAAATGTGAGTTCAAGCAGACTAAAGTAGAATACCTAGGTCTGATTATCTTGCATGGTGTAGCAGAGATGGATCCAGTCAAAGTGGCAGGTGTGGCTGAGTGGCAAGCCAAAGAACATAAAGGAAGTGTAGGCCTTCTTAGGCTTTGTCAACTTCTACCAGAGGTTCATCCAGGGCTTCTCTCATTATACATGCTCACTCTTTGACCTCATCAGTAAGGAGATGGCATAGCAATTGAAGTCCTTACAGCAGGCCATCTTTGATACCCTTAAGCAGGCTGTCACTTCAAAACTGGTCCTCCTATTTTCAAATGACAATGCTACCTTCTATATTGAAGCTGATAGCTCAGACTTTGTCACTGGAGCAGTTCTGTCTCAGCAATCAAAGAAGGATGAGAAGTGGCACCTGGTTGCTTTCTACTTGAAGAGTCTTAATACAGTAGAAAGAAACTATGAGATTCATGACAAAGAAATGTTGGCAATCATCTGATCCTTTGAAGAGTAGCAACATTTCCTTGAGGGTGCACAGTATAAATTCAAAGTCTGAACAGATCACAAGACCTAGAATATTTCTGCTTGGTAAAGAAGCTCAATCAATTCTAAGCCCAATGGTCCTTGTATCTGGCCAATTTGCAGACCATGGTACAGGAGCAGATAATGATAATAACATCATGCTCCTAAAGCCAGAACTCTTCACTATCTATGCTCTAGAAGGGATTGCAGTCCAAAGGGAGGAGGCAGTCATTCTCTAGGACATAAGATGGGGAAACCATCAGGGTACCCAGGAGGATGTGGTGGTGTAGGTTCTATAAGTTCTACAGAAACAACAGGCCAGAGAGGTGAAGTCAGTACATATAGAGGAGTGGAGTCCAGTGGTAGTTAACAATAGCAAGGGAGTATGAGGTGGAGGAGATCCTGGACAGCTGTTTATTCTGGCAACAGCTACAGTACAAAGTAAAATGGAAAGGCTATGGAGTCAAGAACATCTTGTGGGAACTCTGAAAAAACATGCACATGCCTGGACTAGTCAGAGAGTTCCACTAACAATATCCAGATATACTCTGAGCTATTCAAGGCATCTATCCCCTTTTACTGGCAGACCAGGCAATCCAGAATTTCTTCTACCCTGCACATTGAGATGCTGCATGCTAGAGGGGGGGTGATGTCAGGGAACTACCCTTTTCAACCTCCACCCTTATCTGACACCAACTTTCCTCAACCATTTCCATTCCCCTGAGGCTTGTTTGATGGCTCCCAGTCATCCTACAGGTCCCCAAAGATCTTCAGAGACCCCCAGAACTCTCTGTAATCCTCTGATGAGCACTTCAGCTATTTCTAGTCACCTACACAGTTATTCCCATACCTCTACTACCCATTGATGTGCTACACCAAGCAGTGGGAATCCTTAGACTTGTTCTCTTCAGATTCTCCTTTGCTAGGTAATTAGTTTACCATTGTATCATTGTTTACCATTCCTAATATACTTTGAATTCCCCTTTGCTAGCTGCATAACTTAGCCATTGCTCCCTAAGGTTGCCCTTACAGTGCTAGGACTAAGTATCAAAGTTTGAAATCAAGGCTCACTTGATAATTTCATACTTGGATAGTAGCATTATAATTGTAACATTTTGTATAGACTGTACAAATAATATATATATATATATACAACTGAGACTAAGACCAAGCATCCATGCCAAAGGCAGGTTATAAGACCTGGTCTCTTTGAGTAGGAAATAAGACATCACCATTAGACCTTGATCATGATCATTGGCAAATTGGTTGTTCTTGATATTGTATACCTTCCATTAATGTATAGATTTCTAAGTTCTGTGGATGAACAATAGGTTGAGGGAGAAATTCAATACAATTACAATACAGTGGTACATGCCCAACATTCCAGAGCTCCAATGGTGCATTGTAGAACAACATTATAATTTGTACATAGCAGGACACCTAGGTAGATGGAAGATATTGGAATTGGTGTCAAGGAATTATTGGTAGCCTCAGATGTCTAGATATATTGGCACCTATATAAGTACATATGACCTCTGTCTATATACTAAACCTTGTTATCAAGCACCCATGTATCAGTTCCACCCCTTATCAATCCTTGCCAGCTGCTGGAGTGTGGCACCAGTGGATTTCATTATAGAACTTCTGGATACCTATAGGTATAATGTGATCATGGTAGTGGTAGACCTCTATAGAAAGCAGGCTCATTCTATCCCAACCCACACCACTTATTCTGTGCTAGGAGCTGCCAGTTTGTATTGGAGAAATGCTTGGAAGCTTCATGGGCTGTCAGATGGCTATGTCTCAGACAGAGGCCCTCAATTCATAGCAGAGTTCACTCAGAAGCTATACTGGTTATTGGGAGTAAAGCTTCATATAACCATAGCCTATCACCCTCAGTCAAATGGATAGATGGAAAGGGTAAATCATGGAGGAAATGAGGACAAAAGCAAAGGAGGACATATGATGGTATTATGATAGAGAAAGAACACCAGCTCCAGCATGCAAACTGAAGGATTGGGTCTACTTGAACAGTTCAGACATTAAGATGATGCAGCCTATTACAGAAGCTGTCCCACTATTATCTAGAGCCATTTAAGGTGGAGAGACAGGTAGGGCCACTAGCTTACTGGCTAAAGCTCCCTATTAGTCTATGGCAATTACATCTGGTCTTCAATACAGTTAAGCTGTTTCCAGCTCCTAAGGACCTCATTCCCAGTCAATGCCTAAAACTACCACTGTGGCCAGTGTTAGTCAACAATGAGGAGGAGTATAAGATGGAGGAGATATTGGACAGTAGGTTGTCTTAAGAAAAGCTACAGTTCAAGGTGAAGTGGAAGGGTTATGGCATTGAGAATATATCTTAAGAATCATAGAAGAATGTACATGCACTAGCCCAAGTCCAGAAATTTTACTGCAGACACCTTGATGCTCTAAAGGCAATTTGACATTCTCCCCATCTCTGTAGCAGACAGGGCAATCTGGAAATTCTTCTATTCAGGTGCATTAAGACACTGCACTCTAGAGGGGGGGTGATGTCAGGGGTTGTCCCATTTAACTCATCTCACTTTACCTCACCTCACCTCACCTTACCTCACCTTTACCTTACCTTACCTTGGATTACCTCACCTTGGAACTATCTTACTGCCACTATTCTGTCAAGGCACATATATCAACATGTCAATGATGACACATGACTCTAGTCTATGAGGTTAGGGTTTGTCTCATATCTCCCTTTACCTCATCTCATCTCACCTCATCTCACTTTACTTTTTCTGATCTGCCTGCTAGCTGGATCATGTATGTCAATGCATTGCTGATGGCACATGACCTTTTCATTTACTGTATAGTTAGTCCCATGGTTCCAGAAGCCTAAAAGGTCACACTGAGTATAGAGGAGTCCTTAGACTTGTTCTCTTTGGATCTCCCTTTACCAAGTATATAGTCAGACTTGTAGATTCAGTATAGCATTGAATGGACTTTGGATCTCCCTTTACCAGCTGTGTGATTTTAGCTGCAGCCTCCAAAGGTCACCCTCACACTAACTGCACTATGGAATTATTGAAGATGTTAGCACCAATGTCCTCTAGTACTTCAGCATAGCATTGTGCAGCTACTGGAGCAACTGAGCAATCTGATCATCAGCTGAAGTTTAGAGCTCAGGCTCTTTTGCTTTGCCCTTACCCTTCTGCTTTGCCAAGAAGTGTTGCTTGACTATCTTTCATGCAGTTGATGAGAAGGACTCAGTTTCCATTGCCAGTGCAGATGGCAATACCTCAGTTGTCACCTATTGCTTTCCTTTAGACTTTGAGGTGGCCTTTGGCCACTCTGCCACATCTGATAATGATAATGGTGCATCCAATGAATACACCATAGTAGACAGTGGTGAGTATATCTGCTACAGAGGGGACAGTATGTCTATTATTGACATGATGGACTCTGGTCTCCTCTTTGTCCACCTCTATTGCATTGGAGTGGTTAGTAGCAGGGACCAACATCCCTTCTGATGTCAACATTGTAGCAGGTCATTATTGACCTGCCATACCCATTGCTTGGCCAGGTGCAGCCATTGAGGGTGGGGGAACAGAGTACTGTAGCACTATATATTGTTGGAACTCCTGCAACTATACAGCTTGTAGGGCCACAAGTTGTCCAAAGTTTGCTACTGGAGGTACTTTTAGCCCCTTACATCCTCTACCTACTCTACCACATCCCCACACTAGTGACTGTTACATTGCAATGGTATAACTCAGTGGGGCTATATCCAGTAAGCACTACTGTAGGTCCTACTTCTATAGGCTTCATGTCCCATAGGGGTGCTCTCCTCATTGTTGAGGGTGGCATGTCCCCAAGCAACAGCCCAGCACTAAACAGTCCTGTCATAGGGGAAATTTCACCTCCTGGTATTTTTCCTCCTCCTTTTGAGCTCTGTCCTAAGCTCAATGTATACTCTGGTGGCCCAGCATCTACCATGTCTGTTTTTTTCTTCTTCTTAAGGTTGCCCATCAGGCAACTAGGCTCTTAGAACAGAGTTGGCACATTGCATCAATATAGTAATAAGAGACAAGGACACATTGACTTAGCAGCCAGCTAAAGAAATTGACTGATATAATATATAATGGCCACTATGCCAACAGCCCTTCCATTTTCTGTACTAAGTCATTTTGACTTTGTCCTTCTTGCAAACTGTGTAGGTGTCAATTGCCCTGCAACTTCAAGTAGTGGTCAAGGGCCTTCAGGTCCTTACATATCAAAAGGGACTTCCAAATAGTGTTCCCAAGGCTCCATCAAATATTGAATTCAAGGTTTGATCTCTTTTACTGATAATTTACAAGGTCATCAATGAACTATTCCTGATTGTTCAGCATGCCAAAGTCATATGGCTCTAGTGTCACCCTGTTTGGAAACAGTGCATTATTGCTGGCCTAGTATGGTTGCAATAGTAATATGTTGAACTTGGGATGAATTCTTTGTCCCTGGAGTACTGAAGGTAGCTCCAATATATAGTTGGAGGTCTCATTGAAGGCCTCCAAAATTCTGTAAGGGCCTAATCTACTTGGAGTAGAGCCTTCTAACATTGCCTCTTAGGATGTTGAGGTTTTTTGTTGAAAGATATACTAATGCACCTTTCCTCAACTTGAGATCCAGTCTATAACATAAGTTCATAGCATGCATCTGGAAGACACATGCCTCAATGATCACATCATACATAGCTGCCAAGTTCTCCAGAGAACTGTTTGAATTCCCTAACAATCACTGAGTCTGACCAGATCTCATATATCATCAATGTATGTACCCACTGTTCAATTCAAACAGTGCATACTTCGTCATTCCAGACACACTCACATTGATGATGGCAAACTCAGTTAGGTCTATATGACTTAGCCAATCTTTCTGATCTGGGCACACTACTGTATACAATATCTAGAGAATGTTTCTGTTGGCACATTCAGTCAGTCTATTCTGTCCTATGGATTAGAAGTTGTACTCCTAATAACCTATAGAGTACATGCCACCATTGTGATATGAACTTTGGGTTGTGGTTGCTGACAATCAAGCTTGGGAGTCCATGTAGTCTCACAATCTCTCTCATGTGAATCCATGACAGCTGCAATGCTGTCATAGTCATGTGTGTTGGTATCAGGTACACCATGCTTGTCATGCAACAGATAACTACCTATAGGTAGTTATACCCTTTGGACTCAGAGAAGGGACCAATAAAGTCCATTCCAATTGAGTCTTAAGGTTTTACTAAGATGGGCAGAGAATGTAATTTTCCCACAGGGAGCTGATTGCTCCCTTTTGCTTACTAGCACTACTGGCAAGTAGTGTAGAATGCTCATGCATCAGTAACCACAGTAAGCCACCAATATTATTAATAGATGCATTCCATCATCTGTTGGGCTCCAAAATGCCCAACAACATTGTGAGTCTGGTTCACTAGCTTGGTGACCATGA
>JABCKS010025241.1:0-11846 GCA_018851325.1 Termitomyces sp. DKA19 | reverse complement strand
TGCAGTTACAAAAAAATTTGCAAGGTTCTTCAATAAGTATCAAGATCAACCTTCCATGCACACCAGCAAGAAGAAACCAGTGTCGGCGGTACCGTCAGCTAGTTTCTTTTTATTCAATATTCATTTCGCGCTTGGCTTAAGGCCATGGTGCGCGGTGCATCGGAGGTATGGACTAGGAGGTGCTACTACCGTCAGCTAATAGATCTAGTGTGGGACAATTATGCCCTGCGAGTCTGGCTGGAAATAAGGACAGATAAAATTTCATGACATGAAATGCAGGTGGAAATCATCAGGGCGCTAATGATCAAACGAGTACTTGGCTTAATATACCCCAGCCAACATTTTGAGGCCTATATATCCTCCCTTATTTTCATTTAGAAGAGGATCCAGGGCCTGCAGGAACAGTAACACCAAGCATCATCTCCTTTAGGGCTCTACTCCAACACATAGTGACCATGATAGAGATGATGATGGTATTTTGGAATGCTGGAGGAGTTCAGGTAGCACAGTAATTGATAGAAATTCTCAAACATCCAGAATGAGCTTATGGCAGCTGAGAATGCTAGTCATTAAACTTGACTCACATATTCAGCATAGTTGGCCTTACCAGAGACAATAACTACTCTAGACACAGTATCACCCCTCAGAAATATGTACTTCTATAAAGGCAAGGGATGCAGCTGCAACCCCTTGAAAAAAACCATATTGTTGGAACTTGAATGGTATAACTTGACAGGTGTAACAGACACCTAGTAAACCCATAAATATTTCCTCAGAGACATGCAACGTAGCTATATTGAATGTACATAGTAAACACATAAGTATTTCTAGGTACATTTAAGTCATATGGTATCTACAAGTATGTCAAATATGATGCACCCTCAGAGATGTGTAGTGTAACTGAGGGTGCTTCTAAGTAGCTGGTGAGTATATGTATGTGTCCAAGACAAAGCAGAGTCCTTGGCCCTTGGTAGCCCTTTGGTCTTTTCCTACATCCCCCTGTCATCTAGAGCTGGACTGCTTTTTTATTCTTTTCCTCCATCCACTCCAACTTGTGGCATTTCTATTGTTACACTGTTTTGCTGAATCTAATGCTGCTCAATATCATGGAGAGAAACCACTTCCATAATCAGCTCTTCCCATACCAGGCTCTGTAAGCCCTTTCCATCAAAACAGTGGTGAGACATCTTGATCAATTTCCAGGTGGAAATCCTGCACATTCATGTTGTATTACTGCTGTGAGATGTATACTAATGCTGTCTAAATAAATTTTATTGAGAATACCCAGCAATGTGCAGATGATATAATACACAAGATATTACTAGGTAGTGTCAAGTATGGTAATTGCATCAGATATGACACAGCCTTCAGGCATTGACACTGGCAGTGTATCTCAATGCCCAGCACTCAACTGGCAGTTGACTCCCTGTTATGATATGTATACATGATCATTAGCTACAGTAGTCACACTGCATGAGATACTGGTCTTTAAGCTTATTCACTCCATTTCTAGGTATGTACTTACACACTAAGTACAGATACATTGCAATACAACTCTATTTCTAGTTTTTGTTTGTGTCACATTGTAAATCACTGGACAACAGCCTTACACTTGAATAAGCTTTTTTTTTTTTAGAAGGAAAATTTTCTGCCAATAGATATGATGTCAAACATAGAGACACCTGAGGATTACATTGCAGAAATGGTCTTCCAAGCTATTAAGACAGACCTGGCAACACAACTTCAGACTGGCTTCATGGAGTTTCAGAAAGGACTGGAAGCAGTCACCACTTATGTTGCAATGCTGGAATTATTGGTAGTGGACTTGTGTGGACATTGAGGACCAAAGATAAAACCTCCAGAGGTATACAATGGGAAGTCCAAAGCACTAGTGGATCAGTACATGCAGCAAATTCAGGCAGTGGCAGAGTTTGAGGACTTTTGCAACAAACAACAAAAGATTGTGTGGGTGCAGTCTTACCTCACCAGCTCTGCTTAGGATTGGTCTTGCATCATCACCACCAATGTAGAGGACCCTGGGCTCAGCCCTTGCTATTACCAGTGGGATGCATGGCTGATGGATTTCAAGGCAGCATTTTGTACCCAGGATCCCATGCAAGATGTATTGATGTGCATTGGGCAACTACAGCAGGGGTCTCAGTCAATCATGGACTATTGTATGCTGTTTTTTGAGTTGAAGTCCAAGCTGGGGAAGGCTGATGCAGAAGGGAAATATGTAAAAGACTGCTTTTGGAAAGGACTGAGCTCCATAGCAATGAAGGCACTAGTGAACACTGACTATAAGGCTACAGAATAGGCAAGAGACATCTTGTTGTGATAGGAGAGTAAATTGACTGACATTATAGCAAAGAAGAGAGGCTCTGGCTATGGGGGAGGTGGTAACACAAACCTGCAACCAGCAGCATTAGTGAGTACCTCAGTAGCATGGGTGGCCTTGCTGCCATTGTCCAAGGACCCTGATATGATAGATATTAATCAGGCTAAAGGGTGCTGACAAACACAAGGAAGTGTTTCAAGTGTAGGCAACTGGGGTATTGGATTGTGGAGTGCCTGATGTGGGTGATGGTGATCAAGGTAGCAGTGAAGGAGGTACTGGGGAATGAGAAGAAGAAGGCCAAGGATAGGAAGGATGACAAGCCACAGGCAGGTTTTGTGTAGGGTTGCCTCATGTTGTCACAATGAGAGCAACCAACTGGTTTCATGTACTTGCAGCAAATGATAGTTTGAACATGTTATATGAAATGAGTCCATACTTGGCATTGGAACTTCCTGTCACCCTAAGGATCTGTCAGTCCAACTCTGATGCCCTACACATTGTTGATACAAGAGCCATAGTGGATTTGGAGGTGAGCTGTTGCTTTGTCAACCCTTACTTTGTGACCTAGCAGAAGATTCCAGTTATAATGAAATAGAACCTGATGTGGCTGCACACCATTAACAACTTAGAGCTTTGCTCAGGCCTCATTGTGGAGAAGGCACACCTCAAAGTTGTAATCAACAAGCATACAGAGACCCTTGTCTTTGATGTTGCAGATATCAGAGATGACAACTTGATCTTAGGGATCAACTGGCTGCAGTGCCACAACTCCATGATAGACTGGGAGTGGTCAACAGTGTTGTTCCAGTCCCCAGCATGTCAAGCTTCATGCCTGCAGCTGAAGGCTGGGTCAGTGAGAAAAGCAGCAGGAGTGGGCAAAGTACAAGGCCTGCCAGGAGAGATTAAGGTAAAAATGAGTCTCTGAGCATTTGCTAAGAAGGCCAGAGCCACATGTACATTGCTGGCAGGTTCTAGGCCACTTGGGCTAGTGTCAAAAGAGAGGTTTTGTGAGCTTAAAAGGGCACAGACACAATAGACAAGGTTTTGGAGGGGTCAGAAGAAGGAAGTGGCATAGGTAGCAAGGGTGTGTATTGATGGAGCAATTGAGAGGGAAGAGGCAGAGTTGGGGTGGGATACAGGGGATGAGGCATTTCTGGAGCAAAGGTGGGATATGGATTCATCTTGGAGCACAGGGGGACCAAAGTTGGTGTAGTAGGTGGCAGCAGTCAGATGTATATCACAGGCACTAGTAGAGAAAATCATGAGGGAACAGTGGCCAAAGGCTAAGGCAATGGAGGAGTTGGTACCTTCAGAATTCCATGAGTTTTTTGACATTTTTGATAAGAAGGCCTGAGAATGGCTGCTGGATCACAGGAAGCATGATCTGGGCATTGATCTTGTGGACAGAGCAAATGTGCCCCCTCAAGAGAAGCTCTACCAGTTGGCACCAGCAGAGCTGTGAGCACTTCAAGAGTTCATTTATGAGAGGTTGGCAAAAGGGTATATATAACCATCTAACACACCTTGTGGGGCACCTGTCTTCTTTGTAAAAAAGAAGGATGGCACATTATGTCTAGTTGTTGATTTCTGAGCCCTTGATGCTATTACCAAACCCAATGCATACTCTATTTCCCTCACTAATGAGCTCCTCAACAGACTGAAAGAAGCAGCAAAGATGTTTATGACATTGGACATGTGTTGGGGATACTACAACATGCAAATTTGGGACAGCAATGAGTGGAAGACATCTTTCTGTATGCATTACAGACAGTTTGAATTTCTGGTGATGCAGTTTGGACTACAAAATGCACCAGTGGCCTTTCAGAGGATGGACAATGAACTTTTCCATGACCTGGTGGATGTGTATGTAGTACTGTACCTCGACAATATCATCATATTCTTGGAGGACCCAGCCCAGTACAAGGAACATGTTTGGAAGGTACTAAGGAGGTTCTGACAGGTGGACCTGTTCTTGAAACTAGAGAAGTGGAGATGATGGACTACAGAGGTTGACTATCTAGGGCTGAAGATATCCCCTGGTCATATTGGAATGGACCCAATCAAGGTCTCTGGCATCACAGAATGGCCAACCCCTCAGAATGTGTGGCAGATGAATCAGTTCTTGGGGTTCTGCAACTTCTGTCATTGATTAGTGGAGGATTATGTGGGGATTGTGAGACTGTTAAAGTGATTGAAAGGGAAGGATATGTTGTGGAGGTGGGGGGGGGCAGAAGAGCAGTCAGTATTTGAGAAGCTAAAAGTAGCATTTGTTGGGGCACCAGTGCTGGTGATGCCCAACAGGGAGGCAGCATTTCAGGTAGAGACAGATGTATCAGACTTTGCAGTGAGAGCAGTGTTGTCACAAAAGGCAGAGGATGAGAAGTGGTAACCAGTTGCCTTTTTTCAAAAAGCAATGCAGCCAGTGGAATGAAACTACAATATGCATAATAAAAAGCTGTTGTCAGTGGTGAGGACATTTGAGACTTGGAGACCATACCTAGAGGTGAACCCATTCTCAGTGGAGGTGTTTTCTGATCATTGTAACCCGGAATATTTCATGATCATGCAGGATCTAAATAGGCAGCAAGCTTGCTGGAGTCTGTTCCTGAATTGCTTTGTGTTCATAATTAAGCACAGACTGGGATGCTTGAGAATAGGCCCAGATAGTCTATTAAGAAGCTCAGACCACAAGTTGACATGGGAGGCACACAACAACAGGGGCCAGAAGGTGCTGGAGACTTTCAGTGGATGGGGACATCCTAGAAGAGATTAGGGTCAAGTCACTGGCAGAGCCAAAATTGGCCCTCTTTGTGGAGGCTAAAGAAGGTGGCAGTATTGGTTTGATTACAACTGAAGGGATTTGTGGTGGAGGAGGAAGTGGTGCATTTCAGGGGCTTGCTTTATATTCCAAACAATGAGGAGGTGAAGCAGAAGGTCCTACAGTTGTACTATGACTTGATTCCAGCAGGACACCCTGGATAGGCCCATATGATTGTACTTATTGCACAGAATTACTACTGGCCTAGAATGTCAGAGTTTGTAAGGTGGTACATGGAGGGCTGCAAGATCTATCAATGTGTAAGGCCAAGATGGCAGAAACTATTTGGATGGCTGCAACCTCTTAAAGTGCTAGATGGCCCTTCACAGCATATGACAATGGATTACATTGGGCCTTTACCCCTATCACAAGGTTACAATGCAATCCAGGTGGTGTGTGATAAGTGCACAAAGCAAGCCCACTTCCTGGGAGCACACTCAACAGATGATGCAGTGGCAATGTGTGATGGGTTCATAGAGAGGTGTGGTACTTGCACAGAATGTTGAAGAAGGTGGTGTCAGATTGGGGGCCCCAGTTTGTGGCGAAGTATGTGAAGAGGATGTGGAAACAGTTGGGAATCAAACAAGCATTGTCAATGGTGCACCACCCTCAAACAGATGGTCAGACCAAGAGGGTTGTAACAGAGTGGCTGTTACCCTCACATATTTATTATATTTACACATACAATTAGATATTATTTATTATTATATTCTGTAGTATCACCTGACACTACATAAATACCTTATTTGTACTTATGTAAGGCAGTGCCTTACTTCATACTTTGTAGACAAATTGACTAGTTTGGTGTTATGATGTGTAAACTATAAACTGTGTGACCCATAATGGAAATGTTACATCTTTTTAACACAAATGAGCAATTACTTATGTGCAAAGTAGAAGATGAACTTCTGGAAAAGAAGTTCAATACCACCTGTTGCAATTAGAACATTGAAAATTTTAATGTACACCTTCTATAATGGGCACTGTGGTGACTGTGGATGATTAGGTGCTCAGACTGGGGCCCAAATCAGAGTTTAATGAAGCATTACAAAGTGCTCTATATGAAATGGCATGGCAAGAGAAAGTAGTGTGATGCTAAGAGGACTGCCAGTAGTTACTTCTGTATGACCACCTTATGGTGGTCAGACTAGTATCACCACTGAGAGCAATAGAGTGCCCTCTACTTAGTTATACCTAAAGGGAGAGCTGGGTAACATAGCAGTGTCAGTGGACACAGGGCAAAACCCTGGGCATGCCCCTACAGCACTATGGGTAGAAGGTTTAGGAACCTTCCCTGAGGTTGTAGGAGGTCTTCTTAACTTCTTGGCAGGGAGTACCTTGCTGGAGAGTTTTGCAGCCCTGTACAATTGCTGTAATGCAGTTACTGAGCCTTTCATGTATGAGACTGTAAGTCAGAACCTATCTATTGATTCTGGCTATAGTTGTGCAAAAAAGACTACTTGAGGTTATGTAAGTAACCTCACAACTTATATAGCAATTACATAATAATAATTCAAAATGACAATAAAGTAATAATACTTTATACTAAATGCTGTAACAAGCACAATCTGTTACATACCTCCCTCATGAGACCATCACAGATCTCATTGAATAATTAATCAACAAAAAATAAATGAGACCATAGTGGGTCTCATCAAGAAAAATAAAAATAAAATAAGAAACAGAGTATAGAGTGGGAGATAGTGTCCTGCCCATGGTAGTGAGGGCAAGAGGATAATGTCTCTTGCACCCCACCTTGCAAGTTGCATGTATGTGCAACTCATACTGCTCAGACTTTACATTTATTGCATCTCAATTAGAGCACAATATTGCAACTTGAAGGGACCTATAAAGGTCCCTTCCCATCCATCCAGGAATACTGTAGAGGCCACATTATGTGGCCTCTGCATCCATCAGGTCTTGTGCAGATTCTGCTATGGCTGTTATTTCATCCCATCCCATGGCTTCAGTGTTAATCAAAGCAAGGGGATCCAAGGCAACAGGGTGATCTGTCACCTTGGCTGGGTGCCCAGAGACTGCAGCATTGGCTGCAGTCTCACTAGACCCTATCTCAGAAGGTGGGCCTGAAGTGACAACAGTGGCATCAACATTGTCAGAATTTTTAGTAGTAGTTGGAGGCACTAGAAGTGTCTCCATCTGAATAGTACTAGGATCTGGTACAGGCATAGGGGAGGAGGCTTCAGGTGCAGCCTCCTCTGGTGGATCTGGTTGCATGAGGGACTCATTAGATCCCTCTGGTGGAGTTGTAGTCATCACCAAAGATGGTGGTGCCAGAATAATGCAAACAGCCACTGCTGGACAATTGGCCAGGTATCTAAACCTGGTGTCTTCACCATACTGAAGCCACTCTCAATCTGAAAGTGGCTGGAGGTCTTTGGCCTCCAAGAGTTGAATGAGAATGCAGTAGCATTCTTGATTGTCAGGGGTAGGCTTGTACCACTCATTGTACCCAGGCAAGGTTCCTGGAGATCCATAGAGCTCCAGGCATTGATGCCTATTATCATCAATGCTTGCAAAGAGGTTGGTACAAAGACCACTCCCAGACCAGTGATAGTTCAGGTAGCATATACCATAGGTATATACATAGTCCATCCACATATGTGAAATCCTATTGGCAAGGAGGTGGTGAAGTACCTCCATATTGCTAAGATTAGTGACTTGACTAGGGTTAACATGGAGGCTGTGCAGTGGAAAGCTATAGTTATTGATGGCTTGGAAGGGTATTGTGCTTTCCCAATTGTAAGCTTCCACAGCTTTAGCATAGAGGCATGGGCAAGCAGCAACAAGAGCAAAGGCTCTTATATATGCAGCATGAGCATGGGCACCAGTAGGTGCCAGTGCATATGCTAGGACATAGCCAAAGACAGTGCCTTGGCTGACTTGTCCAGCAATATCCATAGCAATCCCCCCCCTTCCATAACTTCCACTTCCCCTCCTATGACCACACCCCCTTCCATAACTTCCACTTCCCCTCCTAAAAGCCCTCCTTGAACCCTGCCCCCCAGGCTCTTTCCACCTGGCATTCTCTGCAACAAGCTCTGAGGGCCATCATTTTCCTAAACTACTTCCCTCTATCCAAGAAACTCTCAGACCTTGGATAAGAAGACTCCTGGACATAGTCCTTGCATCATAGGAGCTGCCCCATTTGCCAGAATACTCTGCAACAGGACCCAGGCCTATCAGCTATACATAACCCCCATTGAACATTTCCAAGCCCAGGAACCTTCAGATTCTGTCAAGTCCAAGGAAGAGATTCTGCACAAGGTCATATCCCCTGAATACCACAAGTTTATGGACATATTCTTAGAAGGAAGTGCCAAGGAGCTCCCTCTGCACTGGGCCTATGACTGCCAGATTGACCTAGAAGATGGAGCCTCCCCCCCTTTGAAAAGGTCTACAACATGTCAGAAACCAAGCTCCAGGCTCTCAAGGACTACATGAACAACATGCTAGGAAAGGGCTTCATTTGACCCTCCTCTTCCCCTGCCAGAGCTCTAGTCCTCTTTGCCAAGAAAAAGGACAGCATGCTCTGCCTCTATGTTGACTACTGGGGGCTCAATCAGATTACAAAGAAGAACCAGTACCTACTCCCTCTCATCAGAGACCTTGTGGACAGACTTTGGAGTGCTAAGGTGTACACAAAGATTGACCTCCACTCTAGGTACAATAATGTTCACATTGCCCCCAGACATGAATGGAAAACCACTTTTCAAACCCAATATAGGCTCTTTGAGTACCTCATAATGCCCTTCAGAATGACCAACTCCCCTGCTACCTTCCAGTACTTCATGAATGACATTTTTCACAACATAAATGATGTCTTCATGGTAGTATACCTAGATGACATCCTCATCTACTCCAACTCCCTCATGGAGCACTGAGATTATGTCTGACACATCCTGGAATGACTCCAGTAGCATAATCTCCATGCCAAATCCAAGAAATGCTCCTTCCACACTTAGGAAGTTGAGTATCTAGGTGTCATCATCACTCCAGGAGGCATCCACATAGATCTGGACAAGGTCAATGCCATCACCAGCTGGCCCTGACCATAGACCATGAAGGAACTACAATCCTTCCTTGATTTCATGAACTTCTATTAGAGGTTCATTGACAATTACTCTGGGATCATGAAGAAGCTCACTTGTCTAACCCAGAAGGACACTCCATAGCACTGGGACTCAAACTGTCAAGATGTCTTCCAACTCCTCAAAACCACCTTTACCTCCACCCCCATCCTCCAACACTTTGACCCCTCCCTCTCCATTATTCTTGAATGTAACACTTCCAACTACACCCTTGCCAGAATCCTTTCCCAGACTGACCCCAACACTCAGGAACTCCACCCCATTGCATTCTACACCCACTCCATGATCCCCACAGAGCTCAATTATGATATCTATGATAAGGAACTCCTTGTAATCATGGAAGCCTTCTGGCAGTGAAGAGCATACCTGAAAGGCACCTATTATAGTATCTAGGTCTACTTGGACTATAACAACTTCTAGTACTTCACAACTACCAAGCAACTCAGCCACTGGCAGGCCCAATGGTCCAAACTGCTGTCCAAGTATGACTTCATCATTCAGTATCACCCTAGCTGTCTTGGAGCCAAGCCCAATGCCCTGACCCAGAGGCCCAACATCTACCCCTGGAAATCCTTTGAGGCTGGACAAAATGCCCTCAATCAGCATATCATTATTCCCTCCAAGCAACTCTGGGCCATGCTGCTGCTAGATGACAAAGGCCTCCTCCAGCAAATCCACCAGATGCCCCTGGACAACTACTTCTGCTTCCACAATCCTCAAGCCTCCCTCCCTAGAATCTCTCCAGATCTCCTAACTTCATCTTTTCCTCTGATAACCAACTCCTCCTTCATAGTAGTGCAATTTACATCCTGGACCACCAGAAATTATGTCTTAAGGTCCTCCAGCAACACCATGACCACAAGCTTTGAGGTCACCTAGGGATCCAAAAGACCCTGCAACTCATCATGTGAATGTACTTCTAGCTGAGACTCAAGAAAGATGTTACCAGGTACATCTGCACCTGCAAAGCATGCTGCCAAGCCAAAGTTCTGTGCTACTAACTGTTCAGACTCCTCAAGCCCCTTCCAATAGGGCACTAACCCTGGTCCTCCATCTCTATAGACCACATTGTCAAACTTCCAGAGTCTGAGGGACACAATATAATCCTTATCATAGTATGCTTGCTGATGAGTAAGCAGTTTTCATTCCTTGCCACACTATAGATGATGCCCCATGATTGGCCTGCCATGTCATCACTCATGTCTTTGCAAAACACAGCCTGCCCAATGGCATCATCTTCAACTGAGGTACCCTGTTTGTCTCATAATTCTGGCAGTCCTTGTGCTAGGCCCTGGACATCAAGTCCAGCCTGTCAACAGCCTATCATCTAAAGACTGACTGACAGACCAAGTATGTCAATCAGACCTTGGAGCAGTACCTCTGACTATATGTGAACTACCTGCAGGATGACTGGTATGCTGAACTCCCTCTTGCTGAGTTTACTTACAACAACTCCCTGCACTCAGCCACTGGAGTTTTCCCTTTCTTTGCAAACAAGGAGTACAACCCTTGACTCACTATCTTCCTTTGTGACATCCCCTCTCATGCTGCACATGCCACTGCCCAGGACCTCTAGAGCCTACAGGAATACCTCAAGCACAAGCTTGAAACTACTAACTAGGTCTATCGCAAATATATAGATGCTCACTAGAATATGACCTCAGACTGGCCTATTGGGTCCCTCATCTGGCTCAACTAAAGAAATATCAAGACCCATCAGCCCTCCTCAAAACTCGACTACAAGCACCTCAGACCCTTCAAGATACTCCAGAAGGTGTCTTCCCATGCATACCAACTTAACCTGCCCATCAGGATAAAGGGGATCCACCCCATTTTCCATGTCTAACTTTTAGAGTGATACAATCCAGAGCTCCTTCTGGGCCAGTGGAACAAACCCCCTCCCATTATTGAGGTCAACAGAGAAGCCCAGTACAAGGTCAACACCATTCTCAACTCCTGATACTACCATGGCTAGACCAAGTATCTTGTCCAGTAAACTGGGTATAGACCTAAGGATAACACTTGGAAGCCATTAAGGCACCTCTGGAGCACCCCCAAAGCCCTCTGGGACTTCCACCAAAACCACCTCCAAAAACCCCAAGACCCATAGCTTGAGCCATAACCTTAGAGCCACCTAGAGCATAACCCCATTCTAAGCTTGAAGGAGATTCAACTCCCCCCTACATGTTTCTGTCTATCCTACTTATCCTGCCCTCCCCCCTCTTGCCCTACTTCTTTTTCCCCTTCCCCTTTGATCATCTACTCACCCTATCTTATCTTATCTAAAATGCTATCAGACAAGAAAAACAACAGTAGCAAGAATCCAAGAATATACAATGCTATATACAACAGACCCTGACTGGTAAGGATCCTGCTCCCTCTCACCCAACTGCCCTTCCCTTCCCCTTTGCCTTTCTCTGAGCCTCCCTCTTAGCCTTCCAAAGATCAACCACCTCCATCCTGTCATTCCTTGCTGTAGTCACATCCACCTCATCTGGTGGAGGGCTGGATAACCCTTGCCCCCCCCCCCCCCCTAGCGCAACACCTCCACATACCGCCTGACCTGCTCGTTAATCTTGTA
>JABCKS010025240.1:2897-20695 GCA_018851325.1 Termitomyces sp. DKA19 | reverse complement strand
AATGTAATCCTTGAATTGTACAATTGATTTGTACAACCCTTGATAATACAGGATGCCCATAATGTATTCTATGACAGTGTATACAATCAAAGAGGGATCACAGAGCTTTTATAATGCTCTGTTGGACTATGCTCACAATATGGCAGTATTTCTAGACAAATTCACAATTTGTTAGTGATTTTTAGAAGAGATACCCTTTGATATGCTTGTCATAATAATATGTAGTAGAGGGCTCACTTTTGAAGTAGATACTGTGGAGGAATTTTTTTTAGAGACAAAAGCCTATAAAAACAGCATTAAGACCATAGTGCACTATCTAGAGCACAATGTGAAAAGCTGATCTGAGTGAACCATTATTGATAATAGCAGTGTAGTTCTTTAAGCTTGTGATGGCATTAGCCAAGCAGATAAAGTTGACAGAGCAAGGCTTTTATCTAGGCAAGACTTTTATCTATAAATATCAGAAGGGCAAAGAAGTCAGGAGTAGGGCTAGCTTTAAAGCCACAGGCACTGTGGGCTAGTAGAGGTTAAATGCTTTCCTGAACTGATGGTACAGTGTAAGCAATGAAAAAACAGCTTGCTATTAGGAAAAATATGCTGACTATAGCATCTGGCCAGCTAAGTAAAGATGCTGGACAATTCACAACCTGCTATAAGTATGGTGTCAGGACCCCACCAATTTCACCCCACCAACTCCCAACAACCCCATTACCCAACCCTCAAACTTCTCTGCCCTCTATCCAAGTCCTGC
Organism: Termitomyces sp. DKA19; assembly: GCA_018851325.1. Classification (NCBI taxonomy): domain Eukaryota; kingdom Fungi; phylum Basidiomycota; class Agaricomycetes; order Agaricales; family Lyophyllaceae; genus Termitomyces; species Termitomyces sp. DKA19. Next base: position 19,944 of record JABCKS010025240.1, on the reverse strand, counting down.
CTATAACCTATGCATCATCAGATCACCAGTCTATATGTTCCTAAGCTCTGACCCCAATAACTTCCTTGGATGTGCCAAGGGCCCACTTTGGACCATATCCTAGCCCCACTATGATAGAAGCTGAGTCCCAGGCAGGCAGTACTCACCCAGAGATCCACTACCTCATCTGATTCTCCCTAGAGACCCCAAGTATATAGTTTCAAGCCTCCATAGTCAGTTGCTAGTCTTAATATTGCTTATATTTTATTTCTCTACTTTACTCTGTCTCTTTCTCTACTTAATCTACCCTTTTTCTCCTTTCTTTTTCAACTCTTTGGCATAGTTGTTACAGTTTGTGGAACATTTTCATAGACTTCAACAACTTCTGCCCATATTATATCAACTCTGGGACATTGCCTAGTGCCTGGATCAGCCTCAGGACACTTGTATGTTCCCTCCTCAGTCAAGTCATTGACTAACTGACTAATGAATTCTCACTCTTAGAGGTGAGCTTCTAGGTTCTCTAGACCTGACATATGGAAAAGTCAGCCACTTTGCCTAGAAATGTAGGGAGCCAAGTAATCCAACTCCTTATACATTTGTATGAGCAGCACATATGGCCATTCCTTCAAATTTAAAAGATGCTAACAATGAGCAGAACAAAGAGCCTGCTGAAGTAGAAGGCAACCAAGTAGATAAGTCCAATAGAACTCAGGCTGAAGAAGAAGAATATATCAAGTTTAAAATATACAAAAATGATTTTTACACTTAAAATAGTGATAGTGAAGCATATTTGCCCTCAATGAGGCCCCTACCATCAAAAATAAAGTGCAGGGACCTCTGAATGAGGTCCACATATGTAAGATATGGATCTGACTTCAAAGAAAGCTATAAACCAGCCTATCTTACCTATATGAGACAAGGAATATCTCATCACATGAGTGGACATCAATAACCACAAGGTATGGACACTGTAGGACTTGAGAGTACTACATTGAGCCTCACACCATCTTTCACACATGTGGCTGGAATATGTGTAGCCCCTTCATACCAATCATATTACAGCTAGGAATGATTGGTAGTTGTTCCATGGTGAACTACAGAGCCAGAGTAACCAAGCAACACATTTCCAATGCAGCCCCGCTGCAGACACATCGAATCTGACTGGGGCAGCAGAGTCCAAGGAAGAACAAGAACTTCTACGTAGATTAGACGAGGCGAGAGAAGCTGAAGTGGTATCCAAGATAGACCTAGAGATCATAATATGAAGCAAGGTGAAGTAGAAGTACGAGAAAAGGTCGCGCGTAACACATGTAGGTACATTGAGGAGGTACGAAAGAGAGGAGCCTGGAAGCATGTGACCGTGACTGCTGCTTAGAACGCGTGCCGCATTCGTCCTGTGCCTCCGTTCTGCGGACTGTCATGCTAAACAGGCCCTTGTGTAATTTGAGAACTGATATGGGGCATTTGCGTCAAGAGATAACACACCTATGATAGGAGTCCAACAGTAAACTATAACTGTGCTAGACGGACAATACCAGGATGCATTAAACTCAAGTGCTAGGAGGCACAAGTCTAGTTGAGCACAAAAACTTGAAACTATGATTCAGGTAGCAAATTTTCGCGTGTTACGTCCAAAACCTCTCGTGTCATTGAAACCTTTCCCAAAGGCCATTGGCGTGATACTCGATCATTGCGAAGGACAGACCAATGAGGTGACGGTGATGACCGTATATGGGAGAAATCGAGAACGTTATAATTTTTGCTTGGCTATGAGCTTTGATTAGTATCACCAGCGTTATAAAGGAATTGTACCTACTATATCAGTTGGACCAAGGATGCTGGGGTAACCACCAAAACGTACCCCTGAGCAGTGCTCGATGACAGGGTCGGACGTAACAGCTAAATACACGTCCACATTTTTGGAAGTGTGCATCCGGTACTGATACGTCGGTATCAGCAACACATCAAGCTGCCCGACAACTATTTGGCGTACCTGATGGCAACGAACAACGATCGTGCACCTTGTTAGGTCGTGAATCAAGACACTGCCTTCGATAGGAGGAAGTAGTAACACGGTGTCCACCAAATTCTGGATATGGAGTGCAGAAATTTGCAAAATGGAATTTGATGCACCAACTTGGCCTGATGGTATTAGATTCACGATACAATGATCAAGGTCTTGAATAGTCAAACCCCCTGACGAAGATGACTCCGGCAATGTTTCCTTCGTCAAAAGTTGATAAGAACAACTAGACAATGATAGGTGAGTCGTCGATTCGGGTACGATTGCTGAATTTTCAGTCGCAGGCTTGGGTAAATTTTTGGGCGTCGAACCCGCTTTCGTTCGTCTGAATGCAAACTTAGGCTTCGGCTTGGATAACCCTCTCAAATCTGATAAAGCAATCTCCAAAGCTGCCATTTGCTATTAAAGTTCGAGTCGGGGAAACTTGGGATAGAGATAATGACGGACCTGTTCATACTGCCGCTGATCATAGCGAGGTATTGAGCCTGTTGCACCCGCAAGACTCTTCACAAGCCTAGCTAATTCAATGGACAAGTCTTGTAATAGCTCCTCTGAGATAGTTGTATGTGACTTCGCATCGTTGATACGAGCTTCTAATTCTATTCATTCCAAAACGGCTTAGGAATATCAGAAGAAGAGGTATTATGAACGCAGACCAGAACGCGAAGATTGGAACCGAACAGAGAAGCTTTGAGAAAACGACCACTTTGATTCATCAGACATGATGTTTTGAGGGAAGAGTTGACATTCAGCAAACGCCGCTGTAACTCCGAAACAAGCGATTTCAAGTCGGGACGATCGGCATGTTCTTGGACGTTCCAACCAATTCAATGCTTTCTGGGATGCTGCTTTTCACACCCACGACCTCTCCTTAAACCCGTTGTATCCTATGAAATCCATCATGTATGACAATTTTGACAGATGCCCTTCTCTATCAAATTGATTTTTTTTGGCGGTGAGAGAGTGATGGGTTCGAATAACCTCTTGCTGCAGCTAGAATCTTCCCTTGCAGTGTATGCAATGCATAACAGGATTGGACGAATGGTCAAGCAATAGAACTGATATGTTTTACGCATGGAGGACACTTGCAGTTTGACTTTGATCAACCCGCTCTGCCCGACCATGAATTTGACTCATCGGACCGAGGGGATGCACAACAATGATGATCATATAATTGATTGCTCTCTTCTGATGTCCTCTCATTTGACTTGATAGTTTTGGTTACACCTCTCTCCTTCCATGTGAGTGGACCATGTCCGGTCTACTCCTTACCATTGACGCTGCAAGCCCACTCATCACTTACCAGCCGCCTGATGCATGGGTACAACACAACACTAGCACCGACCCCGACGCCGCAAGCAAGTAGGTGCATTCTAATCTCCGTTTGGATTTCGACTTCAATGAGAATCTTCAAGGTCATACAAAGACACGTTCACATCGACTCAACAACCGGGCGCAACGATGACTTTCACGTTCGAGGGAGTTGGCGTCGCTGTATACGGCTCCATGGACGTTGATCATGGCATTTTTACTGTCAATCTTGATGGTCAGAATTTCTCCAGAGACGGAGCGGGTTCATTGGCGTACCAGTTCCCGCTCTTCATCATGAATAACAACACCTTGCCTCACGGCATACATACCCTTACTATTTCCACTCAAGGAAACTCCAGTCTTGTCATTGATTATGTGCGGAAAACTACTATTATATCTGATTGTGCTTGAATTGATATTATCCAAAAGTTGACGTGGGTATCGAGTGTCGACATTGATAAATCAGGTTCTGTAAATGGCACTGTGTTCGATGATGCAGGACCTGCCTTCGAAAATCGTCAAGGGAATTGGCTGAAGCCGTCAGATGCGTCTCTTTTCTTCAACAGTACTGGCCAGTAAGTGTTGTGACAGATCTCGTCTCGAAGCTGATCATCGCTTCTCAGTTCAACGAAAGAGATAGGAGCAACCATTATCTTCTCATTCACAGTAAGTATTTCATCTTAAGCACGTGCCTAGTCAGTGTATCTGTTGAGAATAGGGTATGGTTACGATCTCTGGACTGTCATTGAACCAAGCTTGATAATGATCCAGGTGATGCCGTAGCATTGTACGGTTCTGTAGGCCCCGACAATGGACCGTATTCGATCCAGCTAGATAATGGGATGTCTAAACATTATTCGGCATCTACAAAGACCTACGTTCCGCAGAGCTTGCTCTATTATGAAAGTGACATTGGGCCTGGAAATCATTCGCTTCTTATCACCAATCAGGCGAATGACTTGTTTGAACTTGATTATGCGACAGTTTATACCCTTCCTCACCCTGTCAATGCCACGTCGACGTGAGTCATCCAGGTGCTGGACGTTATTTCTGACTTTGAGTTTTCATACTGCAGCTCAGGTGCCGCAAATACCTCTTGGGCATCGCCAGATGATACGGCACATACTGAGTAGGTCAGATCCGTTGATTCATCAATATTCATGCCAATGCGACTCTCCGGCCTGCCCACTAGTGCCATTATTGGCGTCATTGTCCACATTGGCGTCGCTGCTGCTCTTGTGTTAATGTTCTCCTTATATGCAAGTAACTCCTATATCAACTGCCAGAGCCTGTTTCATCAATTTCTCTAGATTTATTGGAAGATAAAGAAAGATAAACGGGCCTACGAGCAGAAACAGACCGCTGCCAGATCTCGGAGGAATAGCAAGCCCATTTTAGGTTCCCCGGAGTCGCCCGGAAAAAGTGAGATGCAGAAGAAACACGTATCTAATCCTGTTCCCGACATTCGGGCGCCGGCTCCCTCCCTTCAATCAAACAGGTCAATGCTGGTGGGAGAGGATGAGCCAAGCGCTTCAGTATCTCATATCACTGATGATGCTCACAAGCATGAATGCAAGGTGAGCTTTTGTGCTCGCTTTATCTTACATTGTCGCCTAACCTTGGAAATCGAAATAGACAGAAGGTGCAAAGCCTACTGATCATCCTATCTTTCCACATCCCGGTGCTTTGCAACCTGTTCATCATAGGGCGCTAGTCATGCGACAATACCCGATGCCTATCGAAAGGCCTACACCAAAGGCACAGGAACTGAAGGTGAATCATCGTCATTATCGATTCCGCGTCTCTTCATAATTATCCCAGGAAGCAAGGCCTACACAACAATCGGTTTATGACGCTTCTTCTGAAGCACAAAGCGTGTATTCAAGGCCTGGAACCTCTGGTCTCTGACTCACTGGTATTCTAAGAGTTCTGCTAACGTATCGTTTTGGTGCTATGTGTGTGACACCTTATTCATTGATTTCTCGTTGTGTGGAAACGTGTAATAGTATAATTTTGGCTGCATGTCCTGTAAACAGTGCGAGTTAAATGATATCATGGATCGTCTCGTCGGGGATCGTGGCTGTGTTGGATAATGATGTGTCCCAGACGTTTTTGAACTCTTCATTGAACGTGTTGAATGATTGCAAGTGTGACCATTTCACTATGAATCATCCTTCATCTGCTCTTCTTATTCCGTTCACCTTTCGAGGAGAAAAGAATGACCTCTTGGAACAGAGCTGCTCACGCGCTCGCCCGTCTGTAATCAGGTCCTGGGGCCATGTCTCGACTTCCAAGCATTCACGGCCGGAAGCTGGAGCTTCTGAAGGAGGTTGTGCGATGGGAACTCATGATGGCACTGTGTTTCTCTTCAGTCAAATTTGCAGGACTCAACCACCCGCTTCGCGGCTATCGCATCTATCGCTGGAGTCTCGTTCGCCTTCACGGTCCCAGTCTTCTACCCCCACGTCACCCCCTCCGTTCCATCTTAGTCAAAGGGCTGGTATTGTATCCGGCGTAACAACTGAGCAAGTCGAAGCACCCAAAAACTATGTCGATTTTGATGAAGAACCTGAGAAATTGAAAGATATTCTGCAGGGCCGGCAGCCTAAAGAACTGGTCAAGCCACCCGCTTTCAGGGACACTCCAACTCCTTCAACTTCAAATCCGAAGCGAATTCTACAGAAATCTTTGCTTTCAGCGACAAATTCTGCCGCTTTCACTGCATCGTCATCAAATCCCTCGTCACCCATTAACACAGTTCCTGAAAACCTAAATATTCTTGAATTATGGTGCCACGTAATTTTACCTCAAACAGGATTAGGACAAAGTGTGACAAGTGTACGCCCGATCGAGGATAACCAGTTCATTGTCGTTCTTCAAGAAACAGGGTTAGTTACAATATCATCCTCAGTGACACCATCCCTGATGTTTCCATAGAAATCTGAGTGTTATGTCTCTGAAAGACGGAAGCTGCGTTACCACCGTCAATGTCTCCAGAAAGGCTTTGAATCCTCCTAGCGGCGTTGAAGATAAAGATGCCCAAGCCTCATGGCTCTGGAATCACCTCAAAGTGTATGAACTTCAAGAGGTGTGAAATGCGTTCTCCCCGCTGCATCAGTCCTCAATAAATGCTATCGCTAGACCACGATCATAGTTACTGCGGCTACAATAAACTCGAATGCCCCCTCATCGCCTTCTTTGGAACCCGCTGACAATGGTGGACAGGAGAAATCTCGTATTTCCATTCTTGAACTTCATTCCCGTGAACTAGATATCGATCTCGAACTGATTGGACAGTGGCAATTTGATGGACTGTCGTATAGCGTTGGGTTGCATCAAGAGGTGGATAGTTCGTCGCTTCGATCATCAATTCTGGACAAGTGCCTAATCATTCGATTAGAATCACTGAAACTCTTGCAACTATCCGCAGACGGCCACTTTTTGAGTAGACGCATACACCTCTTGCCTCACACTGTGTCACAATCGGAAATTCAACCCCCAGGGAAGACTCTGTCCAATATCAACATAACAAACCCACTTAAAGCTCTTAAACCACATTCTGTGGAACACCTAACTCCAGCAACAGACACAGCGAGAGGACCAGCGAGGATCGCATGTGATGATGTATGTGATCTCGGAGAGCTTCTCAAGGGTGAAACGATTCTGGGGTTTCACGCGCGAGGCGCTCGAAGAAAAACTTTTGGTGTCGCATGGTCCGACCAGCACCTTGCGGTCGGTCTGATTTTCTGATTTATGACAGATCTAGTGATACCTCTCCAGGTCTTCGAATACCAAAGTGGATCTCTTCACATGTTATTCACGGATTCCAAGGTTTTGATTCAAGATGTCCAATGGACGACTGACTCGTCATACACTGTTCTATTCGAGGTGGGTCCTAACTCCAGGGTTGACTTTCGTTTATTCAACAGATATAGGACCGGGTTGAATGCTACACACTCAGAGCCGTCGATGCCGACAATAACGAGGTTGACATGAATGATATTACCTTTGAAAGGAGGACCATTGTCACGTCAGTCACACTCTTCATCTCTTTCTCATCTGCCCTTAAGTTCAGAGATTATAGACCTCAGCGGCTGCAAACCATCCCTCTTTCTGGCCCATACCATGCAATAGATATCACTTCTGCATCGCAGATTCTGCTCGCAAGTGACGATCGGAGTCTCACTGTGTTTGATACGAGTTCGAAAGATCCTCCAAGGACGTCTTGGCAAGCGCTGCCCTCCCAACTACGGCCCACTAGTAAAAGTGGAGTAGAAATCACGTCTTTGATGCCTTTGGAACTTGATTTAATAGTGCAAGGATGTGGTTTGTACTCTGTTGTCAGTTGATCGTGACCTTGCTGATTCTTTCCTCTCCAGCTGATGGTCATCTTCGAAAATCTTCCTTGATCCACATGATTGCAGATTGCAGCAAATCCTTCAGTGAGGATTCTGGCCCGGCCTTGAATGGTTTCATCACAAGCTTGTTTGTCGCGTCAAACGAGCGGACAAAGGAGAGGTTCATTATCGGAGGAGCTGATGACGGTTCTGTTGGGTTTTGGACTTTGGAGTATGTTTCCAATACTTCTCTGTCTAAATTATCTCATCATTGTATACGTCAGCCATTATAAGCTGTGTGCACGTTGGACACTGTTCACGACAAGCTTATCTGAAGTTGTACAAATTGAAGATACGCAGAATTCTCCATTGAAGGGGTGTGTGCTATGTATTGCGGCCGATGGAACTATTGCTGTTATTGCTATTGACGGATTCCAGTTGTACGTTGACTTCGTTCTTTTATTTCTTTTTTCCGTTTTTTCTGAAATTACGTACCGACAGCTTATTCTTGATCCCTGCGTCTTGTGCGCCCCTACTGAAAGTTTGTATTGGGTCTAGCAATTTGCTTCTAGTATATGCAGATAATCGTGCTCGTTTGTGGGACGTGAAGACGCACGAGTTTTGGCGATCAATGGCCGAGGAAAAAGTTGAGGAGATGTTGAAGCAGGGAGGGTGGACAGAGATGTGAGTCGTGACTTGGACTTGCCAGATGACATGCTCAGCAAGTTTGAAAGAGGACTAGGTGCTCGAGCTCCTGAGCAGAACACTTTTCTCAGCTCGATTCCGAATCTAATATTCCCCGACAGTTGTCAGTCCATCATAAAGTCTTTTTCACTCTTCCTTCATTCAATATCCTTCTTCGCAGCTTCAACACTCCTACTGGACTTGGAACGTTTCACATCAGCTTCTGTTGCAGTCGCAAAGTCGATAAGCACAAACCGGGACCAAACTCGAGCAATCCTCAGAACGCTCGAGCGACTTCGTTCTGTGCTATCGGTGCTATTAACGCCTGGCCTGAACCAAGATATCGACGCGCTATGTTCCGAAAAGCTTGGCATCCGTCGTGTACAAGCAACTGCCGGGTTTTCGAGGTATGGGAGGCCCTGACATCTACCGAGACGAACCCATTGAATGAAACTTCCCAGGAACGGAACAGTCACTCTCTATCGAAGGACGGATCCTCATGAGGTGTGGTGCTTGTCGAGCGATGTATCAGCTGCACGGGCGCTCTCGATAGGTGTTATGCTCAACGCCCTCAGTGTTTTTGAAGGTCAGTTAGCATGTCTCCCATAAAGTGAGCATTCATCGATGTTCCTATAGAATTCATGGAAGATGCTAATACTGTCATGATATTCTACGCGACTTCTTTGTCAGCAGCTGTTGGATCAAAATACCAACCCCCAAGTCTCGTGTACCTTGCTCGCCGTTGGTTCGATGGATCCAGTGTGTTTGTCCATGTTATTTCTAGCGATGTCTGGTCTGATGGGCTGATTAGACGATGTTCGAAGAGCGACTCGCGTGCTCTTTGATTATGTCATGGCTTGTATGTCAGACGGAGAGTCGAGTGAGCTTACTGAGCGTTGGCAACACCACCGTAGGCCTATGATCCTCCTTGTACTTCATCAGTGTCTGATGCGACTATCAATAAGTACCGTGTCTTCAACCCACTGCCGAACGAGAATCGACTGAGGCTGCGCTCTCACTATTTCTATGCGGTTATTTAGCTGCAGAAAAGTACAGCTTGCTCTCCACAAGGTAAGATATGAACTCACTTCTTATACTATGATCTCAGTCGACCAACTAAAGTGCGCTCACGGATATCTCCAAATCAATTGCCCTTTACTTGCATGACGAGCAGTCCCTGCACAGGGTCCTTGCTGTTGACTTGTGTTCGAGGGGATTCCATATATGGCAGCACTATATCGACGCCATGGATATTCTTCGAGCATTGTTTAGCCTGGCTACAGGGAGTCGCAAGGATTCTATCAGCTTTGTCGGTTCGCAAGCTCGGCTTGCTGTTTTACAGATCGCAACTAGTAACACGGCCCTGTTCATGACGACTTTAGGGCTTGATATCCTAACGCCTCCAACCCTGGAGCATCGTAAAGCCGTCATGCAAATTGTTGCTTTCCTCATCAAAAAGGTTGGCCCTCTTGATCAACTATAGGATATTCTTGGTGAAGATTTATCTCCAGCGTCCCCTGGTTTTGCAGCCTAACATTCCTAGGCTAATGGAGGCTGTTGTCAGGTCATTAGACCCAAATGCCACAACTCATCGAGAAGCGGTGATAGATTCAGTTACGGAAATCATAAGCTACGTTGTCAAGACGTAAGGTCTGCAATCCTCCCCTCCCACCCTTTTAACATTATCCCCTCTAGATTCCCCACCGTCGATTTCTATATGGGAACACAGCGTCTTGCCGTGGGTGGAATCGATGGAGCTGTTGTAATGTACGATCTCAAAACAGCGATTCGATTGTACGTTCTCGAAGGACACAAAAAGGCAATATCAGCATGCAGTTTCTCGCCCGATGGACGGAGATTGTTGACGCTGTCTATAGAAGAGAGTGTCGCTTTGGTTTGGAAGGTTGGATCGAGCTTCGTGAGCTTCTTTAACCCGGGAGCACCACCCCGACAAGGACGTGGCGATTCGCAACCGTTCAAGACAATTAGCTTTAACGTAGGAGAAGCTGGTTTGTGTTACTCTGACGCTGATCCTATCGTTTCTGATGAGCACTCAAGCGAATATGACTGCACAAGAGGCGATGGATTTGATACGAATTACTTGGTCCGCAGATCGTAATGTGAGAATTCAAATTCGAGACAGCGTGCTGACATTCAGTACCTAAACTATCTACGTGTACATGGATACGTAATACCTAAGTTGAAATAAGGTATGTTCGATAATATCCAGAATTATAGACAGGGGGAGGGACAGTGGAACATTATGAAGTTGCTATATTGAGTGTACGATCAATCAAAGTAAGTAGTCATTGAACAAACAAAATCAAATGGATCTAACGAACGGGCTCACCTGGTAAGGCAGGAGTCCGTGCATGTGGTGTAATGGCACGAGTGACCTCGGACACATGGAAACCAATGCTGAATTCTATCAGAACACATGCAGCGACAGGAGCGACAGGAAGATATCTTCGCGCCGGGAAGCGGGTGGGGTGGATGGTGCTGGCCTCGGCGGTCCCACGGTCACAGATATAGTTGAACCACCATCATATTCCCCTTGTACATTTATGCGATGTCGCATGTCATTTTCAAGGTATAGGCTCTCGTCCCGAAATTGCGTGTTGCTCTGTATACTCATGGTCCACACGATTATACAACGGCTAATCAGAATGGTATTCAAGTAGGACAAATTGAAAGTACGACAGAATACCATCACTTGCACGTCCTTGCTGCTCCTCTATACTATCTCACCTTATCTCTCGGTACTTGCCTCTGCGATGATGGTATCACTTGTCCCATATGGACCAATCTTCGATGATTCTTATTCGTGAGTAGCCGATGTCCAGTTCGAGTCTCTTGACCAGGTCCTCGCGCAAGCTTTCATCCAAGCATATGGGTTGTCTTCAACGCATATTCCTTTTATAATACCGGAGCAAGACTGCTTCTTTGTAGCCGTTTCAGAATTGATAAGCAGCCCTCGAACCGTCTGAGCAAACATTGCTGGTTTTAGCACGGGCTTCTCCGCTTCTCCTCCACTCCAATCGTATCGCCGGACTTTTCCATGGGTTTTCAGTATCGTGATGTTGTTTTCTGTAAAAAATTAATGTTTTGAAAACGTCCAAGGGTTTAAAACTTGATTGAAATGCTATTACGTTTGTGCCCTTGGCCTATCAACAATGGTCACCATAGCTAGGCTCGCCTCGTCTGTTGTCGCCACTGCATGTCTTCTCCCTCGTCTAATCTCTGCGGCCCCGTCTTCCACCGACCCATGTGTCAAAGTCGCAGGAAAGACATTTGTCCCTCCAGCCGATGCTCTCGCGTGCTATAAGGCCTTCCCCTTCAACGAGACTCTAAGACAAAACGTCCTCACAACCGTCTCGCGGGTTTTTGACTTTTTCACGTTTGAAGATTACTACTTAAACTCCCCGCCGCCATTCCAAGAATCGACTGTCGACATCCGAGCGACAATCACAAAGTTGAATTCGACCCAATTCACGGTAAGTATTTTTGAGAGTTCAAATGGACTGGGGTGACGGTTAATTATCTAAAAGACGGACTATGACTTCAGCAAAGCTCTTTATGATTTCACTACCCAAATGAATGACGGCCACACTCGTTCGTACATACGCTATTCGGGTGTAACGGTACCCTAACGCATCGATCAGGTTGGTTCCCAAATTGCTATAATGCTTATCAGAATATCCTTCCCACACCTCCGATCACTGTTGAAGTTGATGGAGTTCAGGGCGTCTACATAGCATTTGACGCGGTGGACTTTATCTCTCTCCTTGGCACCGACTACACAAGCTTCTTTGACAGCATCGGGTTTGACTGGAAGCGTCTTGCAGGGGCCAAAGTCCTGCAGATTAACGGCCAGGATCCCTATGCATATGTGGACTTTATTGCCGATACCGTCTCCGGAAACTATTTGGACCATGGCGTTAGAGTCAATTCTGTATTCAGCAGTTATCGCATTTCCGGAACTGACTTTTCTCAACGATTGGGCGATCTTGCTGGGCCGATGGATGTAACTCAGACATCACTAACCTTCAACCTAATCCCTGTCAATTCTACTGTTGCAGAAAATGTCACCGTTCCTTACCTAGCAAATTATCTTGGCCTACCTTTTACCGACTCAGCATCCTAGTGAGTGCCCAATAATGTGAACAAGCATGACGCCCGCGTTTTGACCTCTCCTGATTAGCTGGGAAGCCAATTGTGCAGCGAATGGTGCTACCAATGGCGTTGATTTGAAGGCATCAGACATGAAGGCAGTTGCACTTACCCGCCGCCATCTTAAAGGGAATATCATTGACAAATCAAATTCTAATGCTATAGGGCTCCCTCCTCAATTCATACCTTCTCTACCGACTGTTACGGGGAGCGAAGGAGTTATCAAATCTTACATGCTTCCCGGTAATCAAACGGGTGTGGTACGTTGCCAGATCTTGTTCATCTTCAACGGTGTCTCAAAGTATTGGCCAACAAAAGATGTTCGTTGGATCATTTGAGGGCGACTTTGATGGATTCCAGGCCGACGTTGTGAGCACCATCACGGCGTTCAAGAATGCAGGAGTTACACAACTTCTCATTGACTTGACAAACAATGGAGGCAGGTTCTATCTAGCGTCGTTTTTGTACTGTGTTTCTAAAAAAATATATTCAGGAGGATTTGTCTGTCTGGGCCAATTCTTGCATCAATACCTGTCTGGTTCTAACTTTGGCTACCCGTATGTTTTCACGCCTATCGCGTTTCTTCGTCATTGTGTTGAACAGATCAACCAGTGGTTTCGTCTCAAGTATCCGTGCCAATACGCTTGCTCAGAAGATTGTTGCTGCGGACATAGAACTTGGCCTTACCGACGCTCTTTCCTTCTACACTGGGGATAATTGTAAGCCAGGCTTTCATGATCAGGAATTGAATGCCTCAGGATTATGAAAGACGCTTTCTTGAACGGGACACAGATGCGTGCTGGTTTCAACTATATTACCCCTGTGATGCCCTTCACTGTCAATGGCCGTTCGGATCCCACATCCCAGAGATTCCATGTAAACATTATTCACAACTTGTAGTGCACATGCTTACGAAATCCACGTAGGATACCTGCGAATTGGGTTTTTCACAGAAGGTTCCGGCCGACCCGCCTTTCGATTTAAGGTAACTTTTTCGTGTGTACGATGCCCTATCGTCCTGACTAGATCTATGACTTTCTAGCAAAGTAGCTATCGGTGAGTCGATAATCCCGTATCGAAGACGGAACGGAAAACCTATTGAATACAGTCAGCAACGGGAATTGCGCCTCTACTTGCGCGATGTTCAGTACCCTCATGAATGAGCGACATGGCACAAAGATTGCTGTTTTCGGTGGCAAGCCTGGCGAAGTCATGCAGTTCAAGGGTAGGCACATATTTCGATCTCCACAGTTCAATTGACTCCGTGACCCGTCTCAAGGAATGGCTGGAAATCAGGTAGTTCAACGCCGACTGCTATCTCCCAGATACGAGGTCCACGACGAAACCAACCCATCCTCTTCTAGAGCTGCCTTTAATAACGTTTCGGGCTCGTCTGTCAACGTAAAACAGCAGTCGAGACTATCCAAAAGACTCAAATTCAAGATGTCTTGTCCTTTGTCAAAACAAAAGGTCGTGCGACCTCTTCCAGCCATCCCGTCATCACCAACACTCCAGTTCCCCGCCGTTTCTCGTCCTTTTTGCCCTCTTCCATCACCCCCTTGCACTAGTCTACCTTGTGCTATTCCGCCCGAATTTCCGGACAATTCATCAACGCCGGAGAGAACGTTAGACTTATTTCCCGGGCAATCTTCACCTACGTCATCATCAGTCTCCTCGGACGCTAGTGTTTCCCAATCACCATCAGAGATCAAGGAGACGCAGTCATTGCCGATTCCAAAGCTTTCGAATGCTGATGATGACCAGCATCGCTTAGACCCTCCGAAACTTCATTCCAGTCGCCTGCGTCTACAAACTGTCGAGCTCAGCCTCGGCGAGTCGGATGTTTGGGGGACAGCAGTGACCAGGACGTCCCCGGACAGGAAAATATTGGCCTCGGAAGGTCAGCTTCGCGGACGAGCCTATGTTAAGGCTGCCTTTTCAACGGAGATGTCAAAAGATGTAGAAGAGATTGAAGAGAAGGACAGAGGCAGAATGGTCCGGATAGAGTGTTTCCAGACGCATCGGGATGTGGATTTCCGTTTTGATGCGCGATTGAGCCGCCACTGGTTGCGCGAAGAGCGGGGTCATCGGTGGGAAGAGGAGGACTATCAATCTATTCTCAACATTCTGCGATCCCTTTGATTCTGGACCAGACCATATCATTTCCGTCGAATAGTTGGTAGTTTTTTTTGCATTATCTAGAGGACCAGAGTTATAACTATTGATTTAATGAGAATGATAGCGATCTTTGTGTAAGAGATAAATCAAAATGCATCGTTGAAGCTTTGTTCCAACTGATCCCGATATGGAGCTCGATGGAGACTGTTATGAGTACAGTGAGTGAAACTGGGTTACTATCAATGATATCTACCCACGCTGCGATAATGCAGCCATGATGGGACAGTAATTCAAAGTGCTCATTAGAGGAGTTGACAATCATGGCATTGTGATGCAAGCCTTTGTACATACGTAAGCTGACAATGAATGAAGTCAGGGGAGAGAAAAAGTCATACATCTAATTATTTTGATATGAAGTCAGAGGAGAGAAAAAGTCATACATCTATTATTTCAATAGCAGCAACTTGTTTCGATCAAGTGACCTCGGGGTCAACCACCATATGGGCCCCGCGCGCTTCCAACTGCGCCATGCTGCTCCATACTTTTAGTGGCTCTGGTGATCAGTTCATCTCAAGCGTCAGGTATGGGAACATCATCCACCGAGACACCACCCGCAAACAAATCTTGTACAATAGTATGCGTGCGGAGTCTTAGCCATCTTGGTTGACTCAATAGCGACGCTAATATAATTGTTCAGGTTTTTTACAGACCTTTAGCTGGATGCACTTAGAGGGCGCAAAGTAGGTGCCTGCAGCTGAGATTCTTAAGTACTCCTCGAAAGTACCCCAGCTTGGTGTAACGTTTTGCCTAAAATGGAACACGTCGGAATTGCACTCGACGAACCAGTTGGACTACCTGTCCCATTAGAACAAAGATCGTTACTATACTGTGACCCGTTACTCAGAGTGGACAAGGCTCTGGTACTGCCAGTCATTTCCATAGCGGGAAAGCCAACCGCTACAGTTGGTAACCAGCACACTAATCCCTTTGGATCTATGGTACGTAAGTGTCTCGGAGTGAGTCGACTCTTACCGTCGTAGCCGGCAGAACATCTGATTTACTCTTCTTGCTCTGGGCATCTGTAATTATCAAAATTTCGGACTGCCGTAACTTATGCGCGCAGAGGTATGGCATTCAGGAGTTGAGACGCACGTCAAGATAAACGCGTTTCGATACGCGTATTGCTAATCATTACCTCTTTAATATCCAAATTAGCATTAAAGTCATGAATGGAAGTCATCGCAGTCTCACTGCCTGGAAAAGTCACAAGTTTATGTCTATGCAGAATAGACTTAGAAAACCTCAAGACTTTTTAGACTGGAGGGTCAGGGGAAATACTTTTATCCTTCTGAAGCGCATATCCCAAGATGGTCACTAACCGCTCCGAGGCCCAAATGCGTCAGACAGGTATGACACGTAAGCTTTGTATCTTCGTTTGCAAAGCCATCAGTCAACATGAATTGCTCCTAGGACTGCTACTTTGCCTTGACTCTTTGACCCCTATCCTTACGCCACTATGATTGTCAATCGTGTTGCAGAGAACGTCCTGGGGACTATGGGTTTGTGAATCCGTTTCCCAATGATAGGAAGCTTGCATCTCACTACTTTTTGGATAGGAACCGTGTGCTGGTCCGGCCAATTGGTACCACAAATATGGAAGAGTTGGCGTGAAAAATCGACAGAAGGGCTATCGTCATACCTCGTGTACGTGTTTGTGACTGTCTAGAATTTGAATCACGCACCGATGTCATTGCAGCTTGCTATGGGGTATTGCAGGGCTACCGCTCGGAGTCTACGCTATCCTCCAAAAATTTAGTATACCCCTTATAGCACAACCTCAGCTATTCAGTTTTTTGTGTTTATTCTCTTGGGGCCAGGTTTCGAATCAGATTTTGGATTGTTGCAACTTGGCTCATCTGTCATTTCAGTGTTTCCACTATGGCAAGGGGAAAACACCTTTCGCTGCAGTCTTGATTGCAGGAGGTGTTATGCTTGTCATAGGAGGGTTGGAAGCAGGGATAGTGTTTGCGGTCCGCACCTCAATGAACCGCCAAGTCATCGACTTCTTCGGTATTTTTGCTTCGGTCATGCTTGCATGTGGTTTGCTCCCGCAATACTATGAAATCATCAAGTACAAAGAAGTCATTGGGATATCCATCCCGTTCATTACGATTGATTGGCTCGGTGCTGTTTTTTCGTTGATCGCATTGCTGTTTAGACCAAGATTCGACATAAAAGCTGGCGTTGCATATTCTCTTGTTGTTGTGAGTTGTTATCACGTCATTTTTCTTCCGCGTAGCATGTATTGAATGGTTGATATTAGGTGATGGATGGGGTCATAATTTTGGCTGCCATGATTCTTAACCCCCTTGCCAGAAAGCGGAGAAGGCGACAAGGCGAGGAAGGTTTCGACCCTTCCTCG
>JABCKS010025239.1:0-20754 GCA_018851325.1 Termitomyces sp. DKA19 | reverse complement strand
ATGTAGAAAGTGGTCTGTGCACTGTAGAAAGAGGTATAAAAAGCCCAAGTAGAGTAGCAAATAGACAGACAATTAATAGGCAAAGGCTTAGTAGTTCCCAGGGAGTGAATCACTTAGACTGGAGTTTATTGAGAAACCTCTACATTCAGAATAGCAATATTTCAGAAGACCCAAGGCAATTGACAGGCAAAAGCTTGGTGGTTCCTAGGGAGTGAATCACTTAGGCTAGAGTTTGTTGAGACACCTTTACCTTCAAAATATAATAAGATTTTGAAAGAAACCCACCTCAACATTAAGCAGTTATTAAGCAACTAGTATGGAAGCAGAGTAGACCTTCTAAGACTTCAAGAAACCCCCAGAACTTACAGTATTACTCTAACTAAGTACTACAGAGGACTTACCTCAAATTCCTCCTCATTCTTCTCTCTTACCCTTCCTTTACCCTTAAGAGTCTTGAGGTTTCTTGGTGATGCTGCTGGCTCCTTAGCAACACCATCAACCATATGTTTAGGAGTGGAGGGGCCAGTTTCTTTATCTGCTCCATGATCTTTGCTATGGCTTGCCCCAGTCATAATCACCAGCTTGTGTAGTGAGTGCTGGAAGAAAAATTGATTGTTAGGAAATAAGTTCTCTAAAAGCTAAGGTTACCTAAGCAATGCCACTAGATCAGGCAACACTGCTTTCACTTACCATCATACCAGCCTCTAAGTCTTCAAGGAGGTATTTGAGAGAGGGCAGAGGAGGAGTCTAAACAAAAAATATTAGTAAACTTGTCAATATATTGCTAAAATAAAGAAAAGTAAGATTTACTTACAAAATGCTTGTCAAATTCATGCATCCAATCCTCCCTCTTGTACTTCTCATACAAGGCACAATACTCTTGATCTACCTCCTCTAGGGCAAGCCAGTCCACTCCACTACCCACAGTCTTAAACCATTGCAGCCAGGTTTTGATAATAGCAGTTGCTGCTAATTTTGGATTAATTGCTAAGGAAGCACAAGTGGCAGTAAGGAGTCAGTTGACATGGTTGAGGAAAGCTTGGGCCATATTGTATTTGTCTATTTGATTGGTGATGAGTGAGGCCATGGTGATTGGTTGGAGATAAGATCAGAGAGGAAGAGAAAAGAGAGGTGGAACACTGGGTTGAAGTTCAGCTAAGCACTAGTCTTTTATGCACTTTTCCTTTTTGTGCACAGACTATGCAAGTGATCACAAGACTTGGTTGACTGAGGACAGTCAAGATTTCAGTATAGGGGAGGATGATAAGACCTATCTGTCACTGAATATAGTTACCAAAGTCTCCAACTATCTTATTTGGACAGCATATGATCTGGGGATCAGCATGAGATTCTGCATGGGACCTTAGTGACTACAAGAATTTTGGATCACAAGCATTTATCATATGGAGCCTAGACTGTGCATTTAGAGCAACCTTGCCAAGAGCCCCCCCCCTCCCCTATTAGCAATGTTTGCTAGCAATAATTCTTAGTGACGTTGGCACTTTTCTTTTCAAAATGCACATATGGATATGTGACTTCTTGGACCCTTCATTTTTCTTGTCTCAATTACTAACATACTTGAACAGCATTCACACTTCAGATACTGATGTTTGGTATACTCTTTATTTTCATTCTGACACATATTATGCACTTTTGACATCAAATACTTATGTTTGGTTACCATCTTGACACTCAGTATGCATTTTGGCAGATACCATTACCTGTGGTAACCATCTTTCTTTTTAGGCTACATTACTTACAAATAGTATAAATACCCCCTGTACATACCTAGTCAAAAAAAATGAAGAAATAGACAGAGCAACCCTGAGTACTTGGCCCTCAGTATCTCCCTCAGCTTCAGAGCTCATTCTTGTTCACCTTTGTCATTGTTAATGGCTTAGCAACAAGTCTTAGCAACCTTGTCCTCAATTTAGTGTGGTACCAAGTATGGGTGCCTTAGTGTTGTAGTGTCTTATCAACATTAGTAACTACAGCTAGCAACAGTTTCTAGTGTGTTTCCCAAGTTCCTTCACATTTGACTTATATCCTTGCTCCCTTTCCCTCCTTATCACTGAACCTTTTCTAACTTTAGTGACATCCTTTTAACAATTGTTTGTCTAGCAACTGTTCTTACTCCCCTCTCATACTTTAGCAACCTCTGCTTACCTTACTGACATTCCCATTACTTACCACTTTACTCTCTAGCCTGTTTCCATTTTTTGCTTAGTGACTTAGTGACACATTGTTAGCATTTAGCAACTTAGACTGACATTAGCAACTCCATTTACTTGCACCCCTTTTATACTCTACTCCATACCACTCTCATTTTCTGGGACAATTACTGACTTGCCCTTGTACATATCCTACTGCCAGCTACCCTATCTAGTTGCCAGTGCACTCTAGGACTTCTTTTAGTTTCCTGTATAGCAGTTAGGCAGCATAGAAGCACATCACTATCTTGTGAAAAGTTTATAAATTACCAGGAAATTCATCCTGAACCAGTCTGCACAGCCAATAGATGCACCTTTAGCACTCTTGGCAGAGGAGATTTGCAAATCTGCTTACCCATAAAGACAGGTGAAAAGTCAGTACTGATTTATCTAAAAGGGGTTTATTACATGCCCACAATGGCATTTATGCTAGTATCTGTATTGTGCCTTGATTGAGCTGACTGCTCTCTTCTCATTAAGGATGGAATATGTGTCATCAGAAGCCCAAAACCACTATGCCAAGTCATTGGTCATGTCCCTGCAATTTGTGGTTTATATCATGCTGATGGATCAGTTACTCCTCTCCAAAGCCACACTGCAAACATTGTATTGAAATCTATATCAATCAATGAGCTCCACTGTCAAATGGGGCACATCAATCACAATGACTTGTGGGAGGCTGTCCAACATGGGGTAGTCACTGGCATTGAGCTAGATATGTCATCAAAGCCAGAAGTATGCAAGTCATGCATTAAAGGCAAGGCACAATGGTAATCATTTCTAAAAAAGAGTGAAACAGTGTACACACACTATAGGAAAAAGATTGTTAGTGATCTGTGGAGTCCAGTGCAGGTATGCTCCATCAGAGGTAACCTGTATTCTTATACAAACATTGACTTGTATACCTACAAAGAACAAATCATGTTCTTACCCTGCAAATCAGACACCTTCAAGGCATACTGTGACTATAAAGCATGGGTCAGAGTCCATAGAAATGCAACCATCAAAGTGTATGGAAGCAACCATAGCAGCAAGTTTACAAGTACACAGATTAAAACCCACCAGGATGCTGCAGGTACAACACATGATTTCACCATCCACAACTCCCCACAATCAAACAGCATTGCTGAACATGCCAACTATACCATTGTTGAAAGTGCTCACACAATGATGATAGCTACAGAACTTCCAAAGTTCCTCTGGGTGGAGGCCAAATGCCACATGGTGTGGTTGTACAATTGCACACCAACAAGCTCACTCCCTGATAGCACTACACTATACCAGATGGCTACAGGGATGAGGCCTGATCTGTCCAAGATCTGCAAGTGGGGTAAACAAGTCTATGTAAAGTTGCAAAAGGCTGGGAAGCTTAAATCAAAGGTTGAAAAAGCCAGAGTTGTTGGAATCAATGATCAATCAAAGGGCTACAGAATTCACTGGCCCAGCAAGGGTATAATCAACATTGAAAGGGATGTTTATTTCAACAGAGAGGCTGCTCTAGTCCCAGACAATGTACAGATTGAGGGGGAGTGGAGATTATTCAATCTGGACAGTCCTCAAGTGCTACACCCTTCAAAACATTAAGGACAAACCTTCTGATGATATGCCCAGTGTGCCTGCACAAGTTGATACAAGTCAAAATGCAACCAAATCTGACAAAAGTGAAGAGCTTACCAAAAACACAATTGAGAGCAAAAGACCACCACCCAATGACATCCCACATCACTGAACATGTCAAAATTCCCTTAATAGTCTACCTCAATACAGCTCCAAACATTATAGATGAGAACAACAAAAGTGAACTCTCAAAATGCTGAATATAGCTGAAATGACATTTATTATTGATGCCACAGGCATTTTCAAAACTAGCAGTATTGAATCTGAGGGAATGGGTGATAAATAAGTGAAAGAAGCTGGCAAACATACATTAGCTATCAGTAAGGACATACTGACAGTAAAAGAAGCTTTGAACAGCAATGAAAAGGCTAACTGGTCATCTGCCATTGATGCTAAACTCAGTCAGATTGAGAAGCTAGGCATGTGGGACATAGTCAGAGCACTAGTAGATGCAAACATCATACCTTGCAAATATGTCTTATGCTACAAGCATGGCTCTGATGGCCAAATAATCAGATACAAGGCCAGACTTGTTGCAAAAGGGTTTAAGCAACAGTTTGGAGTTGACTATTCTGAGACCTTTGCTCCCACTGTATATGCCACCACACTTTGAGTCTTATTGTCTATTGCAGCATCCTGTGGTGCATCCATTGAGCAAGCCAATATGAAGAATGTGTATTTAAACTTGTCACTAAAGGAAAACAAAATCATATTCATACAGTTCCCACCTCACTATCAACAATTTTGCAATTTACCTCCTGAATTTGCCAGTCTGCCAGATTTATAACTAGTATGCCACCTGAAATGCCCACTCTATAGAATAAAACAAGGTGTGCATTATTGATATGAAGAAGTATTTAATACCTTTACCAACCTTGGCTATTTAGCCTGCCAAGCCAATGTTGCCATATTTTACAAAGTTAATGGTAAACACTATACTATTGTTGCCATTGCAACTGACAATTTCACCATAATTGGTGACTTAACTGAATCAACATTGCTGATCAAGAAGCAACTTAGCAAGCATTTTGAAATTGTCAACCTTGGCCCTATTAACTGGCTACTCAGAGTTAGACTTACCTGAGACCACAACTCCCACACTATTTTACTTGGACAACAGGCATATATCAAACAAATCATCAAATGATTTGGCCTTGGAGACTCATGCATTGCCATTACCCCTATGGAGCCTGGAGCTGATTTCACCCCAGACTTGCCCTCAGTATCACCTATAGTACTGTTACCTGCCAAAAAGATGTATTACCACAAAATGATAGGTTCACTCATGTACACTGCTGTCATGACACACCCAGACATTGCATATGCTGTATCTATTCTCTCTTAGTATCTTGATGCTCCCCAGTCAACTTACATGGTAGCCATCATCTATATCTTTCAATAATTATATAGAACTTTGGGTATGAAGCTCATTCTTGGTGGCTTAGACCTTGAAATATCCAGCTACTCAGATGCTGACTGGGCTTTATATTTACATCAGCACTCCATTTCAGGTTTTGCATTCTTTGTTGGATATGTTGCTATATCTTGGAGCTTGAAGAAATAGCCAATTGTCACACTTTCTAGCATAGAATCTGAATATGTTGCTTTGACATATGTTACAAAAGACATTATTTGCATCCATAAATTACTTAAAGACCTTTCTTTTTTCAATTCTTTCTCTTTACATACTGATCTGTACTGCAACAATCAAGGTGCCATTCAACTTTTGAAGGATACAATATTCCATGCACATACCAAACATATCAACTCTTTATTTCTATTTTATTCAACAAACCATATCATCTGGCCATGTTCAGATTCACTATGTTCCAACCTCCAACATGATCACTAATATATTCACAAAGTCTCTCACCCAAATTAAGTTCAAAAACTTCCACAAACTGCTCAGTATCATATAATCCACACTTATATCAAGGGGTAGTGTTGAGAATATCCAAACATGATAATGATTACTAATTCTCATATATTTTTTTTATTGATTATTACATGTAATGCCTCAGTGTTTATTCACCACTGAGGTGTAAGTCCTGTTCTACTCAACACATATATTATATACTAATTACCTGTAGTCATACTTTAACTACAGGTACACATACTGAATATATCAGTGTTTATTCACCACTGAGGTTCATACTTTAACTACAGTCATTCAAAACTCCCCAAGACCCAGTCCTGCCTGAATGGAGAGGTCACTAAGGTTTGTGAGAGCCTAATAATAAAGAGAGAATGTAGCAAGAATGTAAGACAAATACAGATGAATTGGAGGAAAGACACAGTAAACCAGTTACTAGCTATAGTCACTAGCATTGCTAAGATACTATAATATTATAAAGCACCCATACTTAGTACCATGCTAAATTGAAGATGAATTTGCTAAGGCTTGTTGCTAAACTATTAACAATGTGACAAAGAAGAGGAAAAGTGAGGTCCAAAGCCAAGGGAGATGATGAGCAGAGTACCTTGAGGCTACAGTGGACAGTGGTGGACTATAATTCTTCTTGTTTTTTTTTTCTAAGTATATAGTACAGAGGGTATTTATACTGGTGTAAGTAATATAATCAAGAATAGAAAATTGGTCACTAAAGGTAACAGTGTCTGTCAAGATATTTGAGATTCTATTCTGTTAGTCAGATAGTAACCATTCATGAGTATGTGATGTCAGAAATGTATACAAAATGTATCAAATGGAAAAAAAAAAATAAAAGATCATCAAAGTAGAAGTCTAAGCAAGCATACCATCTGTCAGTATTTAAAGAATAGATGTTAGTTGGGACAAGAAAAATGAAAGGTCCAAGAAGTCACATGTTCATATAATATGTTTATTTTGAAAGAGAAATACCTTTGTTGCTAAGAGTTGTTGCTAGCAAATGTCACTAAAGGGGTTCTTAGCCAAGTCATTCTAGATCCATGGTCTAGGCTCTATATGATAAGTACTCATGATCCAAAAAATCTCATGGTTGCTCAGGTCTCATGCAAAGTTTCATGCTAAGTCTCAGGTCATGTGCTATTCAGATAAGATAGTCTGAGATGTTGGTAACTATACTTAGCAATAGATGGGTCTTATCAATGCCACCCTATAATGATGCCACTACTCCAAAAGAGGATGAAAGTCATTCTAGAGAACTCTTTCAATACTTCTAAGAACTAAAGTATCTTTTTACTGATTGTGATATTACTAATAATATCTAAAAGAAGAAATATATAGCCTGCTATGTTTTCTATAACACAACATAAACTTGGCTTGGTTTACTAAAGTTTAGTAACACCTTAGCAATTGACAACAATGAGCCTTAGCTATATGCTTATTAGAAATAGAAGGCAGTAGTACCAAGGCTATACTCTGGTGCTGACACTAGTGCAAAATACACCTTTGGCAACTTCAAGTAAATAGTCAACCAGACTTTTAATAGTAGAGTTGCTATATTGGGTTGGTTTTCTGATTATTACTAAGACTTTCAATGTATCACTAGGTAGCTTCTTACTAACAGCAAACTCTACTAAAATGAGGAGCATCACTTATTCTAGTAAGGTATCTCCATGTTAATATAGCTCAAAATTGTTTGTTGTTTAGAAATTACACTTTCTAACTACCATCCAAAAAACTCTTACAATGTGGACCAAGTCTTTATTTGAAGGTATTAGGTGGGTATTAAAGAATACTGTGATAAGACCCATTTATTCCTGAATACCATTACTGACATCTCTAACTATCTTATTCTATACAACATCTGATTTAGCCATAGCATAGGACTTAGTATTTTCTTGATTCTGTTTTTGCAGATCATATCTCAGGTCTAGAATAATGTAGCTATCTGTACAGGATTTTAGTAAGCACAAGGCCTATAGATCATAAGCCCTGTCATATGGAGTCTAGCTCTTAAGTTTGGAAGGATATGGTTGAAACTTCTTGGTAACATGCATTAATAACATCATTTAGCAACACTTGCACTTTACTTTTCTTGAAACATTTACTAAAGAATACATGAATATTTCTTATCTTTCATTCTTTTTGTCTTTTTGAAATACTTACAAACATATATGATTAGCATCTATATTTCATAGACCTTGATATTAGGTATACATATTTTTTTAACATTTGTTATACAAATTTTCCTGACATTATATATATATACCTTTGACATTTAGTAACTATATTGACACAGTATGCATTTCTAACATTTTAGCAAACACTGTCTTTACTCTAACACTAACAAATATAACAGTAACTACCTTTTTACTTTGAATACCATATTTATAAATAGTATAAATACTTTCTATATATACCTAGTCTAGAAACAAAGAAGTATTCCCACTCTACCAGGTTTTAGATCTCTCTTTTATTTATCCTTATCATTGTTAATGGCTTAGCAACAAGCCTTAGCAACCTAGCTTTATTATAGTGTTAATATTATTTGTAGGTACTTCTTAGTGTTTTTTATCTTAGTGATGCTAGCAATTGTGGCTAGTGATTAGTATTGCATCTTTGTCCCTATCTTATACTGACTTCATTCACTCTTTGTTTCTTTATTTCTCTTTTGTTGCTAGGCCTTTACTGACTCTAGTAATCCATTTATTAGCATTTTTGTTCTTAGTGCTTCTTCTATCTTTGTTCTTTCTTCCTTCACTTTTCCCTTGTCTTAGTGACCTTTTCCTTATACTTTTACCAGCCCTCTCTCATTCACTTACTCTCTTTAGTAATTTTTGCCAGCAACTCTTATTACTTTCATCTTTCTCTTCCTTTTATTCCTTAGCAACTTAGCAACCCTTTGCCACTGACTAGTAGTTTAGGCTAGCAATAACAACTTCCTTTTACTTATTCTCTTCATACTTTTCTCACTAACTATTGTTCTTTAAGATGGTTACTGACTTAGCCTTACATATTTATTCCTATTGTCAGCTACCCTATCTGGTTACTGTATTTCTAAGTCTTTTCCCTATATAGCAGTTAGGTAATATAGGAGCATATCATTTTAGAGCCCACCACAAGGGTATTTGGTAATCATCTTACTAAAAACTAGAATACAAGTGAAACATTGCTTATAGACTGTTACCAATATATCTGTTGATTCTTCCTAGTTTACATCATCTAGTTCATTATCTACTCCTCATTCTTAACCTCTTGTCAACATGTTAAAAGCTACTAGGAACCCATTTATATCACCACTTACTTCTACCAATTCTTTAATTCTCTTCTTCAATACTTATTCTATTTCTGCCTTTTTTACTGACACCCTTCAGCCTACTAACACTTTGAATCCTTTCCCCCAATAATTCTGACAATTATTGATATGAACAACAATCAAGTCACTTACTATGTTTGTATGCCTCCTTATAATAACACTACTGCTCCAAAATAGAATGAAATTACCCAAAGAAGCTTCCCTAATACTTCAAAGAATTAGAGTATCTTTTTGTTGACTATAGTATTACTAACAATACCTAAAAAAAGGAATCTGCAACTTGCTATGTCTTTTATGACATAGCAGAAACTTGGTTTAGCTTATTGGAATTTAGTAACATCTTAGCAATTGGCAGCAATGAACTCTATCCTCATACTTATCAGGATTAAAAGATGGCAGTACTTAGAATATACCTTGGTGCTGATGCTAATACATGATACACTCTTGGCAACCTTAAGCAACTTGTTAATTGGACCTTCAATAGTGGACTTGCTACATTAGATCAGTTTTCTGATTACTATCAAGACTTCCAACATATTGTTAGGTGGCTTCTTGCTGACAATAAACCCTACTAAAACAAGGAGCATCACTTATTCCAGCAAAGTATCTCTACATTGTTATAGTTAAAAATTATCCATTGTTTAGAAATCACACTTTTTGATCATTATTCTAAAGATTCCTATAATGTGGACCAAGTTTTTAAAGGCACTCAAGTAGGTATTGAAGGGTACTGACATAGCTATGACCAAGTCCAGCACTGTCACTACTACTGTTGCTACCATGCTCAGTATCCTAGCTGCCCCTGTTGCTAGCACTCCCACTACTACAGCCTCTACTTCTAAATATGAACAATTGAAATTAGCAACCATCACAGTAATTATTAACACTCTAGAATGACTAGAAGCTTTGTTCACTAATAGCAGTCACCCTTACTCAGCTCAGCCCTTTAGTAGCTCTGGCTATTTCTATAGTAAGACAGGTCATATTATAGTTCATGGTACTTGTGTTAAGATGGAGTATATGCTTCAGTAGAGTAAAATACATTGCAACACTAAAGAAAAGATAGTCTTACCATCAGATGCTATAATCTCTAACTACTTTAGTAAGTAACTTTATATTGAATATGTAGAGGAATGGCACTGTCTTTATCTTGGTCAAATCATTACTAGCAGACTTTTGTCTAATGCTAACCCCAATCCTAAGTAAGTGACTATGTAGCAGTTGCTAATACATGAGTTACTCTAACAGGATATTGCTACTAAATAATCACTAATCAAGAAAGAATGCATTGAGTTGCTGAAATGAGTTTGCCCTACAATGTACTAGTGAAAGGTTTGATAGAGTCCAAGTCCTCCATGCACCTTACTAACCTGCTAGCAATATTGCTAAAGCAACATCAATAAAAAAAGCAAAGCACTTAAATGACCTATTGCTAAGAATACACCTCCAGTTGCTAAGGTTTTAGACATTATTAACAAACCCCTGGTACACCTCTTCTCTAGTATTCCTAGTTGCTATGCTCCTCCTACTAACCAAAACTTTGCTGTATCTAATAAATATAATAATGGCACTTACTAAACTATGCCCCCAATCTATGATATTAAACAGTCTAAAGCAGACTTTGATAATGTCTTAAGTATAAAAGATTATGGTATTAGTTAGTAAACTTTATTCTATGTTGCCAGATATTAGAAATCAACTTAGGACAGCTATTATACCCAAGCGACTTGCTAGTACAACAATAGTACAGAACTCTAGCAACATCTTTAAAGAAGCTTTACCAACATTTGCTATTGACAAACCCCAGTTTTTGCTAAGTTCTAATGCTTTGACCACTAGTGGACTTATCTTAGATCAGGTGCAAGTTGCATTGATTGACCTTGTCAAGGCTTACATTGAGTCACTACCTTCTGGGAAGGAGCCAGTGGTGCTTACTGTTGCTAAGGATTTTCAGTTGCTCTAACCCATTATGATGCTAATTGATAACTAAGAAGAGATAGAGTGCATTACAGATAGTGGGTCTCAGATCATTTTCATGTTAGCAGAAATTACTAATGACCAAGGCTTATCTTACAACCCCAGTATTATTTTTAATATGCAGAGTGCTAATAGTACTCTGGATCAATTACTTGGATTTATCTGTAATATTCCCTGCACTATTAGTAACTTGACCTTATATCTTCAGATTCACATACTACAATCCCTTGTCTACAATATTCTACTTAGTCAACCCTTTGATATTCTGACTAAAAGTGTAGTCAACACTCTTAGTGACATTAAGACCATTATCACCATTATCAATCCAAATTCTGGCATGCAACATACTATAACTGACATTTCTGCACAGTAGATACAAAAGAAACAATCAATGAAAGGTTTACTATGAAACAGAAGCACCTCATTGCTTTTATCACCAAAGAGAGTAGTGACATCACTCACAACATAGCAACAATTGTTAGCTATGATTATTCAACTAGTCAACCAACATTTCTTGCTTCTTGTAGTTTAGACAATGGCATTTTACTTACAAAGGATTGCCATTATACAGACTCTGCTCTAGCATAACTTTATACTACAACTTATAATTTTTCTGATTTCTTGTTACCTTTACATTCTTACTTTGTTTCTTCCAATCCTTCTATTCCTTTAATTCTTGGACAGACCAAAACCCTTTGATAATAGCATCATTGACATTGCCCCTACCTACATTCACATTCCTTTCTCTGCTTAGTATGTCACTAACAAACCTGCTCAGTAAAAAGGTGTCCAGATAAAGAAGAAGTACAAGCCTGTTGCTATGAAGATCAAACCTGCCACCAGCCATGTTAGTGAGAACTTTAGAATAAAGTGACATATCATTAGCAACCCTTTAACAACTATGCTGACACTAGACCCAAATCCCCCACTCTTCATACCAACCAAGCAATTCACCAGTGACCAACTAGCAACCTTTGTTAAGGACTATAACACATCACTACTGTTTTTTCTATTTCTCTCAAAAGAGGCACATTCATTTTGGAACCAAAATTGGACATTTGGATAATCTTGCCATTTTAATTGGGAGCTTGGAGTAACAGAACAAGTTAGGACTGAACCAGCTTCAGAGAGAGAAATAAGCAACATTGGCATCAGTGTAAGCAGGGGTTTTGGTGTGGATGAAGGCAAAAAGCTTTTGCATCTTATTGGTGCATTGTCGGTGACCAGACATCTACCTACCAGACTCAAGATCTTAGAATCAATGCAGAGGTAAGGAAGATCAACTTATGCCATGGTGTCCAAACAAGCTCTATCATATCTCTGTCAAACAAAATCCTTTACTGGCAAGTGGTGGCTGCTTACTGTAAAACTTTCAGTTCTACCTGGAGTTCCTTCTGAACAGTGTTTGACATATCTTGCATAGATTTGAGATTCCTTATCAAGCTAGCATTTCTACCCTTGTGTTGTCGCAAGTAGTCCGTTTGTGTTAAGGAAACACGACTGGTGTAACTGATGGCCAAGAATTCATGGGAGGATTGCATATATTACCCCGAACCCATTTAAGTAATCCTATCGCAACGGACTTCGATCGCACATGCACATGGAGCACGTACCAATGAGCTACTTCGACTCATGCCAGCTCCTGGAAGAGGTTAGGGCTGCTGCCTACATAAACTCGAACCTCCGATGAAATCCCTCTGCAATGTAGATGTGTCAGATATTTCCGTGCATTAAATATTGAATATTCAAACTCACAATGTTGATAAATGCATCCTCCGAGTGAAACTCATCTTCCGAGTAAAATGGCCGTATAGATTTGAACCATCGATAGGATCTTCGATTACATAGTCATCTCTAGCCAGGCCATCAATAATGGTCCGCCCTGTCGATGTCAGACATCATGGCCAAATCGACAAGAGTGTGGTCACCGGTCAACATTTTAACGCTACACTTTACTCGTGGGGCAAACAAAACACATCTTAAGTATTAGATTTTTTCACTTTCCAAAAGTGAGATAACAGCATATATGTATTGTATGTATTCGAAGTATGTACTCGCAAAAAAACTACACAACAGGCGGCCTATGTATGTACAAATAAAAAAACTCCAACCTCTCAGTTACTTACTTCATTACAACTGATTCACTGCTCTGCTCTCCTCGAAGCATTGCCTTGATGGCAAGGATGGACGACCCGCTTGCCGCAAACGCTATCCTCGCTCGGCGCCCGTCGCTCGCCGCAAATACCATCATACAAACATATTCTACATTTTCCAACCTTCCTCACCAGAACCAGTGACGCCAGTGGGTGGAGGACCATATTGAAAGACTCGGGCTTGACTTTACCATATTTCCTCTGCAAAGAGCACTTCGATAGCTCGATGCAAATCTACGCTCAGCAGACCTCTTTATTTAGGTTTAGGACTGTTAACTAGAACTATCACTCTCATTACATATGCATCATTGAAGAAGATTTCGTGTTCTATCTGTCTTGATTTATTGAAGAGTCGTATGATTTTCAGGTGGATTTCAGGTCTAAACACCAGAATACAGGAAAGGTACGCGTGTCGCAGGTGTACCGTGAAGGTTCGAGTACAAGAAGCGTGAGACATGTGACCGCGTCATGTCAGCTTTCCGCATTCATCCCGTCAATCCTTTCTGCGGACTTACAGTCGCATGATTGTCAGGTGGATTTCAGGTCTAATCCGATCATCTTCTGCTTGATCGATATACTTCTGGTTTTCACTGGGTCCAATATATGACCATATACTGTGGATTTAAAGGGTTCCATTGTGACTTGGAGTGTGCCCCTAAAATAAAAACAAGAGTACCTAAGAAGAAACAGAAATAGGCGATAACAACTCGTCTTCTGATTCTGGCTCATCGACGGACGGAACCTTGTTTCCTCTCCGAGTAAGACCCCGATACTCGCCCGTCTTTCCGTCCTCACCAATGCGAGGCGTACTCTGTGGTGTCCCCTGCTTCGACGACCCATCATGCTGCGAAGCCGCCGCAGCGAACACACCCCATTTCGCTCCCCATCTCGTAAAGAAATTCAACAACCACACAGGTTTAATACCAGGATGCTGCACCACATCCTCGTCCTCATCCTCCTCGCGCAAACCAAGGTACTGCGCCCCGGGCTCCTCCTCCTCCGCCTCGCTCTCCGTGCGGCCCAGATGATCCACCAGCCTCTCCCTCCCATCCAACGTCCACTGCAGCCGGTTGAACTTACCATGCGCGCCGTGCGCACCCGGCGGCAGCCGCCGCCCGCCCGCCCCAAAGACCTTGTCGCGCAGCGCGAGCACCTTCCGGCGCGCAGGCACGGCGGTGTGCCACAGGTCCACGACGCGGAACTGCTCCGCCTCGTACCGCAGCGTGTGCGTCGCCTGCGACGTCTTGTCCGCCCGCGCGTTCTCGGCGTCGACGGCGCAGATCACCGCGGCGTGCGCGTCGAGCTCGGACATGAACGCCCCGTGCGTCGTGTGGTCCTCGCGCAGCCGCGCGTTGGTGCCCGTGAGCGTGTCCGTGAGCACGTGGAGGCATGCGAGGACGTTTTGGAGGTGGTCGGCGCGGCGTGACATGATCAGGAGCTGGCCGGCGAGCTCGACGTCGATGCGCATGTACTCGATGGGTAGGACGCGCACGTATCGTAAGGAGCCGATGTCGTGGAAACTCCTTCGTCTGAGCGAGGAGGCCTCTTTTCGGTGCCTGAGGGATCTTTCGGATTCCCGCGAGGACTCGTACCCATCGTCCGAGCCTTCCCATGGCTCAGATGCCGCCGCCGCCTTGCTAAGGATACTCGTGCCGCTTTTGAAACTCCCCGTCGTATTCGCCCGTCTCCGGCGTCTAGGCGGCCTCGCGCTCGTATCAAACTCTGATATCTCGTCGTCCAACAGTTCTTGGGCACTAAGAGGGTCGGCCCAGCTGGATATCCGATTGTGAGGCGTGCGGTTGCCCCATGGCCGCTTCTGGTTAAACTCGGTGACTTTGCGGTCATACTCGGAGGTTGTGTTTTCGAGAGAACGGCCGTCTTGTGTGAGAGAGAAGGGACTGGGGCGTAGGTTGTCTGAACAACGGGGTCGGCGAGTTAGGAGGAGGTGAGTTGTGGATATACCGTACCTATGGGAGAAGTTTGGCCACTGCTGAGCAAGTCGTCATCGTCCGGCTCGCCCTCCGCTCTGGAGGACGGTCGTTATCGATCAAGGAAAATGCAGCACATATCGAAGGTGCTCACCCTGAGAACACCATGGGCTGCAAGATGGGCGATGTCATTGATTTGCCCATCGACGTTTCTGGGCGTGCAGTGGCCAGGGAATCGGCTTGGGTAGAAACATTTGGCCCGCTGTGCCCTCTCGTCAAGTCTAGACTCGGGTTGCCTCTCCTCCTATGAAGGCTTAGAGTAGAGAAAGTGCTCAGCTCCAAATCCAAAAGCGATAGCGACCTTGACCTACCCAGTCCAAGACCCAAGCTTCCTCTGCACCTTCTCGCCCCAGATACCTCTAAAGCTAGCTTGTTGCATGACTGTATCACTCTCCTCCTCCGTCTCCGATTTCGCCATGACACCACCAACAGAATCATCAACATCCCCATCACTCAACGCCCACCTATCCCTGTCCAATCTCCTCTTTTTCTCTACGACGGACCCATAGGCCCTCTCCCGCTCCTTCTCCGCCTCCCACTCTCTCAGCTTTACGATCGAACTCACCTGCCCGGTCCACAAAGCCCTGACACTCAAACCAACACCGCCGTCCTTTTCCTTCTCCTTGCCACTCCCATACCCATATCCAACGCCCTCGTCCCCCCTCTTCCTTATCCCCCTCTTCCTCCCATCCCCGGAACAAACACACCGAACCAACGACCCCAAATCATACGTCGGGTCCAACACACCACCCGCCCCGGTCCCAGGCCCGACACCCAACACCAACCCGCTTGCAAAGCTCCCTATCCCACTAAGAATCTGGCCGCCACCCGAGCTGACGCCAGTCCCCACCCCACCTCCAAGCGTCTCCTTGTCCCTGTCCCTGTCCCTGTCGCGCGAGTCTCTCGTGTCCCCAAGGCCGCCGCCGCCCTCACCGCCACTCGTCGGCGCAGACCGCTCGCCATCGCTGTCGATGCCTGCGCGGAGCTTCTCGCGGATGGCGCGGCGCACGCGTACGCGCGAGCGCGACGAGTCGGCCGTGCCGTCGTATGCGAGGGTGATGGCGTCGATGAGCTCGCGTGTGAGGAAGGGAGGCGGGGACGGGGCGGGGACGGTGGAGCCTGATGAGCTGGAGGTGGAGGGAGTGATTTGTTGGGGTGTGGGGATGAAATGGTGAAGGGAGGGGGGGAACATGTGTGTTCCGCCTGAGATGGTGCCGAAGCCTGGGAGGGAGTGGGAGTGGGAGTGGAGGAAGGGGTCGTGGCTGGGGTTTGGGTTGCCATAGGTTGTGAGGGCGCAGAGGAATAGGCGAGGGTGGAGGAAGGGGTCTTTTGGTATGAGCTAGGGGGATGGTTAGAGAGTGAGGTTTGAGATAGATGTTGGGATTACGCTTGAGAAACCCAGTGCGGCGAGTTTGTTTCGGACGGTGAGGACGAGACTGATGAGAGCCGAGATGAACATGGGATCGGCTATTCGTTCGACTGGCTAAACAAGGTCTGAATAAAGAGATTTGTGAAAAAAAAAGACACCATGTTTCGGACCTCTAGACCAACACAGGGTTCACCGATTTGAAGAATCCACCTACGAATGCCGTTGACAGTGTCGTCGCACAGTAGACCGTCTAGATAGGGGGGTGATTTGGGGATGCCAAATAGAGAAAGACCGGCCTGAACAAGCTTGACAAGTTCGAGAACAGTGGCAATAAAGACGGCGTTGTCAGTCTTGGCCTTTGTGGCAGACAGGCCTAGACCGGAGGCGTCTCTGGCGACGGAAGAAGAATGGGAGTGAGAGCGGGACTTTGCGAGGGGAGCAAGAAGCGAGAGGTTTTCGGATGAAGAGAGGGGAGCAGAGTTGGAGGCGATAGACGGGGGCATGCGGTATGTGGAGATGAAGCGGGATTTTGTGGCGTCACTGGAGATGAGGTGAGACTGAGAGGCGGGGCGGTTGGTGGACGTACCTGGGGTCTTCGAGGGTCAGAGCACTGCGGCCTGCGCAGCCCATGCGGAGGAGATTGATGTTTGCATAGAGGCGGTCACGGACGGCGGGCAGGTTGCCGTCGGGAATGAGGACGATGGTGTAGTCTGAGCGGAAGTGGGCAAGAGACGTTGCCATGAGGACACCGTGGGGAGTCTGGGATGTGTGAGGAGAGAAACGACGAGCAGGTTGGCAGTACCTGTTTGGGGCGTGCGCCACCGCGGCGGAGGTGGCTGAGAGCCTTGTTCCATTCTGCCTGGGCATGGGCAGGAGAGAGCTCCGAGTGCGGCTTGATGGCAAAGACAGAGACCTGTTGGAGAGTGAGCGCTTTGGGCGGGCAGAGGCGGGCCGCGCATGCCTTGTGGGCCGCATCGCCGGTGTAGACGAGCAGGACGGCGACGGCCCGGCGCCCGACGAGCCACTTCTCGACGGCGTACATCTGGTAGCCATGGACGTCGATGCACTCGTGGGCCAGCTCGAAGCGGAGCGCGATGCCGAGGCACCGGGCCGGGTCGCGGTCGTCGGTGGCCGGGACAAGCAGGTGCGACGGCAGGGGCGGCAGGGGCGGCAGGGGCGGCGGCAGCGCGCGGCGGGGCGGGCTGGTCGGCGCTGGTCTCATGGAGGCGCGATCGGAGCCGAGGACACGTGGGGTGTGTCTGGGTGGCCGGGCCGCCGGGGCCGATGGTGGGCCTGCATCGCACGGTGATCGTTGAAATATATAAGAGCGTCTGGAAACTGCGGCCGCCATGCCTGCCGCTCTGCTCGCTCTCTGCGTCTGCCCCGTCTGCCACCGCCGCCTCGCCGCCCCCACCACTCTCCACTGCGGCCACACTGTCTGTGCCGTCCATCTCCACGCTGTCTGTCCCGTCCCCCGCTGTGCGTCCCCCGCCCCCGCCTCGCCGCCCCGCGACGCCCTCCTCGTCCCCTCGCGCGTCGACGTCACCGTCACCAAGGTCCTCGATCTCATCGCCTCCGTCCAGCGCGACCTCCAGCAGCAGCCCTCGGCCCTCTCTCCGAGTCTCTCGGATCCCTCCCTCGCTTCTTCATCTTACTCGCGCCGCCGCCCTAGATCCGCGGACGAACCCAATCATCCCCGCAAACGCCGGAGACACTGTCACGCCAACACTCAGGACGACGACGACAGTCTTCTCTCTCATCTCGTTGCATCCAGCGCCCGTCAGCGCTCCACGCGCCATGACCAGCCCTTGCTACCCCCCGACCCTCCGTCTGCAGCTACACAAAACTCCGACGCCATTCTTGCCAAATTTGAAAAAGATCTTCTCGTCGAGCTCACTTGCGAAATCTGCTTCACTCTTTTTTACGATCCAATAACGACGCCTTGCCAGCACGAAAGTATCTTGTCTTTCTTTCTCCTTCTTGCATTTTGATCTTTCAACAGACATTTTGTACAAAATGTCTCCATCGCGCCCTTGATCACGGGTCTACATGTCCCCTCTGCCGAAAAGACCTCCCTGGGTTCATCTATTTCCAGGAGCATCCCCCAAATCACCTCATCCTCTCGCTTCGTGAGTCCTTTGCGCTGTTTTTCCCCCCTCGACGACTTGGCCTACTCTCACCAGTTCTCAAGGCCTTTCCTGCTCTCTATCGCGAACGCGGCGAGACACTCGAAGCCGAGGAGCGCGACGCCCGTCTCGACACCCCTATTTTCGTCTGCCAACTCTCATTTCCGGGCATGCCAACTCTCCTTCATTTCTTCGAACCGAGGTATTTTCTTTCCTTCATTCTAAATCTCACCTGACCCTTGTTTCCCAGGTATCGTCTCATGCTCCGCCGATGCCTCGAATCTCCCAATCCCTCCTTTGGCATGGTCATGCCTTCCAAAGGCGGTCTATCCCCCCATTTAGACTATGGTACCATGTTGGAGATTCGAAGTGTGCAGATGCAGCCTGACGGTCGGAGTTATGTCGAAACTTGGGGAACCTACCGCTTCAGGATCCTCGAAATTGGCACTCTTGACGGCTACATGGTCGGCCGGATCGAGCGGTGAGTTTCTGTAGGTTTTTGTTTTCCCCCGCAAGCGCGCTCAATCGAGATTCGCAGTATCGATGACTACCCGGAAGGCTGGACAGAGGAGCCTGCTTCGGCAACTATCGCTTCGACGCAGGCTGGGCCGTCCACTACGACACAAGAGGCAACTCGGGCACAAGATGCGTCCCCGCACGAGGTCATCGAGGCCGAGCTAGCTACTCAGTCTCAGGAGTCGATTTCCGCCTCAGCTACGCTGCCTGTCTCATCTCAGGAGTCGATTTCCGCCTCAGCTGCTCTGCCGGTCCCATCTCAGGAGTCGGCTCCACGTAATGCATCCCCCACCCCCCCTCTGATCCCGCTCCCCAATCACCCCTCCAACTCTGCCTTGATGGCGAAATGCCGCTCCTTTCTCAACCAACTCCAACGTGGCACCGCCCCGTGGATCGTACAGCGCCTCTCGAGCACATACGGTAGCATGCCCACTGACGTATCCTCCTTCTCCTACTGGGTCGCATTGATCCTCCCCATCGACGATCACGAA
Organism: Termitomyces sp. DKA19; assembly: GCA_018851325.1. Taxonomy (NCBI): domain Eukaryota; kingdom Fungi; phylum Basidiomycota; class Agaricomycetes; order Agaricales; family Lyophyllaceae; genus Termitomyces; species Termitomyces sp. DKA19. Next base: position 1,106 of record JABCKS010025239.1, on the reverse strand, counting down.
AAGGCCAAGCTCCTTCCGATCCGAAGCCCCAGGCTCAGGTTGCTGTTGGTGGTCCACTGGATCGAGCAGCTGAACAACAATTGGTACAACGTCTTTTATTTCACTAGAGTGGTGACAAGAGGCCTTTTGCTGATTGGAATCCTGTTTTTCTTTTGGCCGATTGTCTATCCGCGCCTTGTCCATTTCAACAGGTGGTTCTCCAGCGGGTGTGGTATCGTCTGAACGACCACGATCACGCGCGCAATCGCGCACCACGCATACGCGACGATCTCGAGGGTCCGAGGGGTTGGCGGAGAATGATCGAGGGATTTCTTGGATCTTGATACACTTGATTTTTTTTTAATCCTCGTTTGTACGATATGCATTTTTTTATTTGTACTTTATGACTAAATTTTATTTCATAATGGCATCTACATCGGGTAATTCATGTCCGATTGATGCCTATTGCCACGGAACGGTTGCGACCGTGACGCTGGGCTCGGCCTCTTGAGAACGGCTGCGGATATTAAACGTCCATCCCCGAATCCGATCCATTCCTCTCGATTTCGATTCATTGTCCTCCGTCCATCCGACATCGGACGGTTATCAAGACTCGTGCCGGGAAATTCTGTCACTTTTGCCACGTGACAACCGGTGCGGTACACTGTCAGGTTTGAATCCCCGTTACAATGGATGTGTCCCTGTGTGGCATCTCCCTAACCATGCAATATGATTGATTGACATGCATGTCTCCGTGTGTCACATACAATACAACATGTTCTTTGTTCTCTGAAAGGCCCTCACTATTTGGAAATTTTTGGCCTACAGATCTATATGATTTTCAATAACAGTCCTTGTCCATTCACAAATCCAAGTCTTCACCAGTTTTAATGCTTGAAACTGACACTATTTACCCTCTACCAGGCTCAATGCTCATAAGCCTACCTTGACTGTACAATATGCTGTGGATAGTCCAAATCAAGCCCACCACTTATAACTTGACTCTCTAGTCAAGAGGCAAGCAACAAGTAAGAGGTGAGCAACAACTAGAGGCAAAGGTGGAGGGTGAGGCAAAAGGTAAGGAGCTACACTGGCTAAGCTTATGGTAATGCTAGTGAAGAAACCCA